>VDFB02122755.1:0-22914 GCA_007258455.2 Sequoia sempervirens
AGTGTCATATACATATTTAGCACTTATCAGAATCGTGCAATACTAAATCACGGAATGTATTCAAGAAATTATTGAAATGTATATTTCTGAGAAGGCGGTGACTGAGGATATGAAGCAGACTTTAGTTTTGGTGATTGAGGATATGAAGCAGACTTTAGATGCAAATCTAAAGACAACATCTAAGGAGATCCTAATTCCACAAGATTAGTATTTATCTTTGTTATTGTTTATATATTTTTTTATGTGAAACTCTGTCCTTTGAGTTGTGCAGATCTGATAAGTTTACGAGTAATGATCTTATCCATACCAAACTCGCTGGGTGTTCCCAATAAGCGTGTTGCATCTATTTCATAATCTGGTGGACTGCAGCTGAAAACGAAGTGCATCGTAAATTTGAACGGTCAAAGACCTTGTTCAAATTTAACCTTGCCTAGGGCCTGTGTTCAAGCCGTGAAAATTGTGTGCTGATCTTTACACAAGAGCAACAAATCAAACTGTGTCCAGTATTTGCATCCATCGAAATATTTAAAGAGATAAGTATTCTTTGTTTGCTGAGTCATATCATTTAATTAGAGATAATGGTTTCTCTTGAACTGTGATCTCTAGCATAAAGATCCTTTGAAGATTTCAAATTATCTATTGTGAGTTGATTCATGCTAATCATGTAGATCCTTGAGTAAAAAGGAAGAGAATTGCATTTTCGTTGTGATAAGTTGATCACACTGATATCATTCTCCCATGCATGCTCTGTGATAGAGCCTTGATTCCTTGAGAGGTCTGGTTCTACATTCTGGCTGCATAATGCAGCTAAGAATTCTGTGTTGAGCAGATTGTCTCTTGTTGTGCTGAGTTTAGCACCTCCAAGAGCAGTAAAGACAGAAGGAAGATCTATCAAAATCAATAAAGATAAGTTTCTTTATCCCCTTTGTTTGATCTTTTGATATATTTCTCCTTCAGGTTGTTTTATTCATGTTCTAACATTGTGCATAAATTCTTATGTGTTCATACTATAACCTGAGACAGTAAACCTTATATGATTCTAGTCTTGATATTTCTTTGAATAGTCATAAATTGTTAGTAATCTCTCTCTAAATGCTTTGTGAACAGCCAGAAGCAGGAAAGTGATGAGAGATCGCTTAGCGATGAAAAGATTGAGGCATCTTATGAGGAAGTTATGCCAACCAAAGAAATGATCAAGCATGAAGTCACAACTTGCAGCCATGGGACTGAGTTGGTGACTAGAGGGAGTTCACTTCCAGAAGTCTTCTTTGCAATCTCTGAAGCAGGGATCAAGAGGGATTTTTGTAACTCACTGAGAAGAAGGGGAGATTACTGTATTGCAAGGTTAGGCACTAAATCCTTAGAGGATCCCTTCAGCTGTTGAGATCATAATTGCTCAAAGATTGTCATCTGGATTTGATATTGGTAGCTCCGCAAACCTATTCAGAATAGAGTGATCTGCTAAGAGGTCGAGGAGGTTTACCTTGAACTCTCTACAGTACCAGAGGTGTGCACTGGGAAATACTTATCTAAGTCAAAGTGTTGCAGGCAATCTTGGACGAAGAGGTCAGAAGGTTGATGCAAGTACCTGAAGATTTAGAGGGAGTCTGCTGAGCCTGAAGAAGATGGTAATCTTGTTGCAGCTAAACATATCCTGAGATACTTGCGTGGCACAGTTGGATATGGGTTGAAGTATACTTCAGATGCAGACTTGAAGTTACTTGGTTTCGGTCCGATTGGGCGAGGTTATTGTCACGGTCGGAGAAGAAACACCTCTAGTTGTTGCCGGTTTAGGTCACTATGATTTCACAGTGCGATGAAGCCGATTATACATGGCATTGATGCAGCGAGAAGGCTGAATACATTATAGCTTGCATGGCAACTCGAAGCGATGGCGGCCATGTAAGCTCTGAGGTGTTTGGACAATCAAGTGAACCATCATTCATTGTGATGTCGAGTTGTGTGTGAAGCTTTGTCAATGTTTGAGATCAAGTACCCCTATATGAGAGATATAGTGCTACTTGAAAGGCATGGAGTTGAGGTACATCAGCACTGATGAGTAGACGACAGATATTCTCACCAAGCCTCTTGCCAGGATAAAGTTTGTGTACTTTCGAGATAAGTTTGGTATGGTGGAGAATCCAGCCTTGACTGAGTAAGAGTCTCAGTATCAGTGAGCCTTGTTTAATGAGTTCTTCTATGTGAGAGAAGTTCGAGGTGAAATCCCTTTCTTAATGCATTTTCTTCTGTGACGGAAGAATTTGAGGTGAAAGCCCTTGTTTCCACCCTCTGAGCTGAGTCATGGTGGATGTCATGTGTGCGACTCCATGACATATGTTGTACTTGTGTTTCACCCTCTGAGAGAGTCATGGTGAAAGTCACTTGAGGTGACAACATCACGCAAGTGATGAACACTTGTACTTACTATTGCACTTTCTTCTGTGACGGAAGAATTTGAGGTGAAAGCCCTCGTTTCCACCCTCTGAGCTGAGTCATGGTGGATGTCATGTGTGTGACTCCATAACAACATCACGTGAGAGAGTCCGTGATGATCTTCTTGTACTTGTGTTTCACCCTCAGGGAGAGCCATGGTGAAAGTCACGTTGAGGTGACAACATCATGCAAGTGATGAACACTAGTACTTAACCATGTGATGGTTAATATCACATTGAGGTGATATGCTTTCACTATGAGGTGATAAGCTCCTTTCACACATGGATGTAGCCATGATGTTCGTTATCACATTGAGGTGATACTTCTCTCTTTATATCTGATTGCAGGCAATGATGGCTGATGAATCTCATATTGAGATGACTTATATTGTGCAGCTGAAAGTTCTCTCCCTAGCTGAGAGGGAGTGTTAATGTATTAGCAGCTTCGGTAGCTCCTTCCAACTCAGCACTTTCTTGGAAGACTTAAATTGAAGATAGCCGTTGGCTATTCAATTTACATTCATTGTCTCATCTCATGGCCGACATAAAAGAATTTGTGTTGATCTTTTATTAGAAGATATTTTCATATTTATCAAGGCCGACATATGTTAATGTGGCCGACCCATCTTATATTGTTTGTGATTATGTTGAGGCTGACATAATTGAATTGTAATTAACATTTATCTTGGCCGACCTTATGATATGAGGAGGTGCGACCTCCCTAAGTTGTATATATATACAGTGAGAATATCTTACAAAGTGAAGATCATCATACAGTGCGAAATATATACAGGGCGAACATCAATCCAGTGGGAACTTCACCAAGAGCAAATTGCGAATGTCTTCAAGGGCAGGTTTAGTGCAGATTATTATCTGCTATCGCATCTAGTGTCGATGCTGAATATTGGCCTTGTGATTGGCCTCATTGTAAAGCAAATTGTTGTCATTATTTATATAGAGAAGAGAGATCTTTGTTGCTGAGTTTTTCTCCCTCAAGTGGAGGGTTTTCCCAGGGTATCTGCTGTGTTATTGTCTCTGATTTTGAATTATTTCCTATGCATTTTAATCTGATCATAAAAATCAACACTTCTTGCATTTACTAAGTAGTTTGCATTGTCATCATAGGCATTTTAGTTGCTGCTGTAAGTGAATACTCAGAAAATCAGATTTGGCACTATTGTCAAACAATTGTAAGCCAAGAGTCTTGGCCAATTTATAGCATCATTGTAGTAGACATTTTATTGCAAAGGAGATATAAGTTGTTGGTCCAATACTATTGTAATTGAATATGTTATTGTCATTCATGATCAGCTTATTAGTTTGCATGCCAATTGTTTGTCAAAATGTCAATTGGCTGTAGGTTCTTTTTTTTGGCATAAATAATGTTATAATTTTGCATACCAAGTGTTTGTTAAAATACCACTTGGCTGTAAGTGCATAAATGTCATCTTAGGTTGCATCCAAAGTGTTTGTCATAATTACTAGTTGCTGTAGCTGCATATTGCAAGTAGTTTCAGTCACATATATGCATTGAATATTGTCAAAATAAGTTGCACATTCATGTTAGGTCATTGTTTAGACAATCTAGAGTCTTCTTGCAAGCATTCTCATTGATGTTAAGTGAAGGAAGAGCCATTAAAGCAAACTGAAATGTTATATCAGTCATATGACCCTTGTATGCAAAGTGTTTGACGAAATTCTTTGAGCCTTCAATCAGAAGTTTGCAATCAGATTTGAGCAGGGTCATTACACTCTCTCTCCTATTTTTCTTCACAACTCTCTCTTCTCCTCCTATTTTTCCAAAATGAATGAAATGAGGTTGCTTTTAGGGCTAAATAGAAAATACAAGTCAAAAAAAAAAAAAACTTAAGCTTATGTTTTTTTTTGGCCTCCTTCATCGCTACTCGCCACGTCTCAGTTAGCCCACGACGCTGTCCAAGACATCCGCGCGGCCACGCTCGACGCCGCCATCGCGAGAAAGCCCTCGGCGAAGTCTCGTAAATATGATATGGAGATACATATAGATATATATATGTATATAGAGAAAGAGCATGCAAAGAGTATTATGTATTGTATATTTATAAAATTGTATGATAAGCTTGAAGCTTATACTGATATTTTGATTGAAAGAAATCAGATTAATATTCAGAGTTATTAATAGATTTATACACTAATTATGTGCTTATTCTTGTGAAAGAATTTGGCAATATATTGTACATTTATCAACATTATAAAATGTGTTCTTGTACGAAGAATGATGAGAAAAACATAGAGAAATCAAAATTATTTAAGAAGAATTACTTTGTTATTAGTGACTAAAACTTTTATTTTACTTGTGTTTCGAGTTGACAAGAACTCATGAGATAGACAAGGGGTCTTGAGTCAGTGTCATTACTCAAAAATACTATAACTTGTAAAAGAATTTTAAAAAGTATTGTGTGTGAAAATAGGAGAGTATTTCGCTCTTGGAAATAAATGCAAAAACTTATGAACAAGTGGTAGTAGCCAAGGTCCGAGTTATTGCAAGTACACAATATGAATGTTCATTGTCAAGAATATGTTTCCATGACCTTAGTCGTCAACCACCATAGAAAGTTACACATTTTTTATCTTAAATCCTCATGAAAAGTTAGATAAACAGTCAAACAAGTCAGCCATGTGTCAAACCTTAGGTGAAAGGTCATTTCCAAGTTGAGTTAGAAGTGTGTGAACTCACTACTACATTTCCTATGGAAGAGTTTGTTTTATTTTAAAACTTTGGCTAAAGTAGTGCAAAAGTGTCTGTTTGCATTAGTCAGTTCACAGTGTTCCAAATTGCATAATTGAGTTGATCATACTTAGTTAGAAGTTTTCTAAAGTTGTATGGTCGATTGGTTATGTAGGACATAGCACTAGAACTCAAATGGCATCTATTTGTTGGTTTCCTTTGTCTATACTCTTCGTGAAGGGTAGGGCCACTTCCAAATGGAAGGTGTGCAGGGGACTGCCGGTTTGTGATTGGACGTAAAGCACTCAAGTGATGTTTTCCCTCTTGCAGATGACTTCGTCGAGACTTGTAAGACAGATGCAACACATTGTGTATTGTAAACTTGTTTACTTTGAATGCAATTCATCTATGTGTTGTAAGAGAGAAGATTATCTCATTTTCCCAAATTGTAATTATTACATTTCAAATTCAAAGTTGTATTCATTTAATTATGGATCATGTTAAATGAATGTTATATGAAAGTAAAAAAAAAATTACTATCATACTTTTAGAATGTGATAATTACTTTTTAGTTAATTCATTAAGTAATTCATGTATAGAAAGTTGAGTATGTTACACCAAGATCCATTTGAGGAGCCAATGACAAATGTCATCAATCATAGTAGGAGTAACAATACAAAGTGTGAGAATACTCTGTAATGTCCCCTTCTCACCAGTGATCAGCTCAATTACTCTTCAGCCTATTCCAGAGGCCCGTAGGCTTGTTGAGGTAAAATTAGGGTTTCCTTGCTTGGAGGTTTGAGGCATTTTTCTGGGTGTTTACTATTTATAGTAAATACTATTTTTAGCAATGGTCCTATTGGCAGTGCTTCAGTGTGTTCTTTTCTTGTTGGAGCAGTTGGTATTTTTGATGCAGACTTCAATATGCAGTATTTGTGGCATGTTTTTAATTACAAGGCAATTAATGTTCTATTTTCCAATTGACCCCCTTGGCCTAGTGGAATAACTTGAAGTTGTGTTTAAAAAGTGGGGCTTGGAGTGGGACGCCTTCATTAAGGTGTTTTATTATTTTTTAATAAAGTTTTTATATTGCCTTGAAGTGGGACGCCATCTTAAGGAATTATGAATTTTGGAAATTTGAAAAGTTTCTCCAGTGGCTTTTGGCGTGCCTTGAAGGGAAGTTGATGAGTTTTATTCTTTTCTATAAAAATGAAGCTTGCTCCAGCATTTGGCATCCATGAAATTATGCTAAAGTTATGTTGTCGAAATGACAATTGATATTTTGCTTCGAGGATGCTACCTCCTAGCCATTAACCAATTTCGTGTTTGAAATACAACACCTAGTTGGTCATTTGTTGCTTCTCAAATCAGACTAGCAGATTGAACTCATATGTTGAAGAATTTTGGAGTTATTTACAATTTTGGTTTTGCTAGTTCATCTATAGCTGAAGGTGGTTTTTGCATACAGCTCTTGGAGTGAATTTATTTTGCTTGTGGGTATTTTTCCAATCCATTCCTACACCCAAGGCAACCATCTTTGGAGATTATCAGATTTTAATTTTGAGTTTGTGATTTTTGCTTGCCAAATCACCCTTGCTCATAGCCGTACCATTCTGGGACATTGGGAATTGTGCTGAGAAATAAATACTCATCTTTTGATGCTGTTTCTTCATCATAAAATGGGCGCCTACCTTCCAGAAGATCATTGCAATTGATTTCATGTCATTCGGAGGTAAATTGATCAAGTTATGAGCATTTCATGGTGTTCTCTGTTAGCTGGTCAGAATTTCCAGAACTCGGATTTTTTTATCATTGGAGTGTTAAATCAACGAAAGAATTCATTCTCCTCTTCTTAGCATTGTTCTCTATCATTGTAATTTGTAATTTGCAGATTTCATGATTGTAAGGTTGAGATATAGTAGTACTAATACAACCATTTTAGTTTCTGCAATTACTTGTTAAATTTCACATTAATTACCCCTGGATGGTTTACCGCCGGTGTGGAGAATGAACATTTGATCTCTCATTGTACCCACTGAAAAGTGGAGAATTCCCACTCTTGAGTGGATGCCCGCTGCAGCGGATGAATTAGATAGTTTGATTCTTCGTGGTTGATTATCCGCCTAAAATTACTTTCATTTGTAATAATTACTCCGTCATATGTTAGCACCTCGCCCTCACTAGGATCTTGAGTGCACATTCTTGACGTTGAGTTTTATCTTCAGTTTCAGTTGCATTCTATTTCTGTATCAAGTTGAATCCTAGGGATCCTCTGACCATATGCCCGCCCCTCTTCCTTAAGTGGTTTTAGGGCACATTCTTGGTTAGAGTTGCTTTGATAGCATTTGGATTTGGTGCTAACACTAATCTAGTTGGCCAAGTGCTGGTTTGTGTTGTGTAAATTCAACGAAAAAAATTGGCTAGCATATTTCATACTCACAAAGAAGAGTCTAGGGCTAAGGGGGTAGGCTACTCAATCCTTTAAAACAGTCAATGCCTTGTAGAACTCCCTCTAATATTAGAGGCCAAAGAACTGCAGGTAGAGTGAAAAAAAATTGGTAATGTGAGCCTAACTCTGAGATTTACATTGAAATAAAATTGAGAGAAGATCCCCAACACTAAGTTGAGATAAAGTGAAACAACCCCTGTGGTATTTGAATTTGTCTTCTCTGATTTCTATTTTTTCCTCTGTTTATTTGTTTTGAGTGTTCTGATGCCGAAAAAGAAAATACTTAAAATACACAAAACTAGGGAAGGAATGCTTTTAAAAAATAGAAACCCAGTTATTCTTTATTGAATGCAAACACAAATAAAACATACCCATTTGCTAGTAATGAATTTCATAAGTCTGATTTTTATTACAGCAGCCTTATTTGCACACAAATCTAGATGCCAATCTCCAATTTGAAGGTTCTCCAGCTTGAAATCAATTTGCAAATAATCCTTCAACAAAGGACACCCAATCTAGAAGCCACAAACAGCCAAGAAAGGAAGCGATCTGCAAGTTGGAAGGAAACACGCCTTCAAAAAGGTACAGCTGTACCTGCAACTTCCAACGTGCCAAGCTGGAAATGCTGAAAGCTGGTCTAAGCCTGATAAATGATGAGGAAAGTGACGCCTACGCCACAAGAAGCCCAATAGATAGTACGGCCTGAGGTAGGAGACCTATGTGCCTTAAAATGATGAAATCGTTGACTCCATTGGTGCTGGTTATTACTGAAAATCTGCAACTAATTAAATTGACAAACCCTTGTTCCAGATCTAACATGCAAATCTTGAAGGCCTGATTTATTCTTCAAAGAAGTGATCAATTTGATGCTCAATTGTTGATCCCTGTGTGAGACCAATCAAGAAGGATCCTTGGACGGTCTTGTATGCCTGTAGAACCTATTCTAAAAGAGGGTATCCATCCTCAGTCAGCCATGAAAGAAAAAGTGCAGCAGCAGCTCCAAAAAATATAATATTCTCAATGATAATGAACAATGAACTCAAACCCTTGCCTTATGGAGTTTGGGCGCCACTTTTAGGTTTCCACTTTTTTTACAAGTCAAAAGCAAAATATCTTCTCAAGGAAATCCATGCCACTTTTCAAAGCTCATATAATTAAAACATTAAATCAATTGCCAAAGTGATTTTCACTTAAATCTTTATAAAGTGATTTTTCACTTAAATCTTTATAAAGTGACTTTTTTCACTTAAATCTTTATAAAGTGACTTAAGATATTATTTTAATAAAGTCACTTTTCACTTTATAACATTAAATCACTAAATCACTTAATAATAGAATATTATTAATTGACATGACTTAATAAATCCATAACTTTTGGCCCGGATATCCAAATGACCCCCCCGATAGAGTCCCATGACCAAGATCAACTGCAAGCATGCCATCACTAACCCGAAATGTCACGTACTAAAAATTGTAAGTAACAAGGACAAGTCCTGAAACCCCTCAGAAAGATTCCCTAATCATCCCATTAGCCAACGGGAACCATAGTAATAGGCTAACCTTGTTCCTCGAGCCACTGGCTAGGAAGGGGACATTACATAAAGCCACAGCTACTAGACTAAAGGTCAGAATGTTGAGGAGCCTCAACCATAGCAGATTGCAAGGGAGAGCAATGCCTCACCAATTTGTCCCCATCCATACACAAATTATTAGTGTCTAAAGGGCTTTAAATGCCTCCAACAACAATGACGAGTTGAAAGAATGAAGTAATCAATCTAGTAAACGTGGGATCACCACAAAGAGAACTAAACTTGGAATTCTCCTTAAGGAAAAGGGCCATGTGCCTTCAATCAGGGTAGTGGAAGTGGAAAGAGAGCCACCAAAATCTCTATATAGACAATAGTAGCTCCCATGGATTTCATAGTAGACTGGATACTGAAAAATAAAATACTCCTTAGATTCCATTTCTTGAAAGAGAATAGAGGTGGCATAATCTTTCACTAAAAAATATGGTGATCCATCAACATCAAGTTCATTGGAACACAACCACAACTGGCCAAGAGGAATAATGTTTAAGATAGTGGGACAAACAATGACTCCATCAACAACCTATAAGAAATGCTTAGGATAAAAAGCTAGTTTGGGGTTGAGAAAAAGTCAAAGAGAAGCTCCAGGTGACCTAGATGTACCGATGATAAGTGGCTTCACTAACAAATCAATTAAGCACCTCTTTCATTAGAAAGAGATGACATGGAGAACATAAAGAGTACCTAAAGGGAGGGAGTCAGTCCAACAAATGCCAATAGACTGGAAAAACAAGTAGACCTCAAAGAACCAACAATGTTGATATCTAGGAGGGCCCAAAGAGGCAATTTCCTCCTAAGAATTCAGCACCAAGATAGGATATCTCCTATGGGCCAAAGCAAAACCACACATGGATCTTGGCCTATATATAAACAAAGTGAGTCTAAAGATAGTCTCAAGACAAAGGGGTTGGGCAGCAAATTCAGCACAGACAATACATTGAGGAATCATCTGTTTGCACCAGAAAATACACTAAAGCATAATCATCTAAACCACCTCAAACAAAGCCTTGTTACAAGAACCCAAGCCAAGGCCCCAAACCTCAAAACCATATAGTGTCATAAGCATAACCATTGCATCAAAAAGGCACATCTTAGAATGGATATCATGGAAATGTACCTAGAAACATTAGCACTCAAGAACAGAAAGCAAGGCATGTACCTTGCAAAGTTGAGGCAGAGGAGCAGGCCAAAAAGAGAAAGGACCTCTAAATTGAACTTATGAATAAGCATAATTAGTTCCACAGGCCCCCATTTGTGGAAGAAAAGAAACCTGGAAAGAGCATCCTTAGTGGTGCTAAAGACTGTTGCCTTAGTTTTATTAAGGTTGACCAACTGCTGACGAAAATTTCAAAACTCAAAAAAATGCATCAAGCTACCTCTATGAGCTGTTAAGGGACTAAGAGAGGAGGATCAGCAAATAGCAAAATTGCAATCACAATATGGTAAAACAGACAACTATTCTCTGCATGGGTATTCTGTCTAAGAAAGACCTCTCACTCATCTATGTCAATTCAAAAGAGGGTTGGTGATGCACCCTGGGTTCTAAGGATACAATTAAGGATTATCAAACCAAGCAGCACAACAATGATCACACACCAAACAGTGGAACAAAACAGAAAATTGAGTAGAATCACAAGATCTGTTGTTCAATTTCAAAATTTTATACATTACACAAGGGTCAGGGCCAAGCAAATATAGAACAAAAATTCATCTCTTAAGAAAATTGCAAAACTCACTATCTGATCTGGATCAAGAGATGTTTTACGATGACAAAGGATGTATACTTATACAAATCCAGTGTTAATTTTTTAGATCAGATATGCAAAGCAGAAAGAAACATAACACAGAACAGAAGACACAGCAAATTTGTTGGCTCTCAGTTGTTTCAGTTGTTTCTTGATTTGTCCTTGATGACAAAACTGGTTCTATGGTTCTTTGTTTGAGATGACAAGCTACCAAGCTACACAGATTGGTGTAGATGATGCTGGCTGGTGAATGTTTCTTCATTAGAGTTGTGATGTTCATAATTGAGTTTTTGACTCAGTTTAGTTGCTTTTGCATCATTGTCATCAACACACATGGTATATATGATGACTCCAGCTTACTTGTTTATGCATCATCAGTTTGGGTAATTGTCTTGGTTGGCACTGTAGGAGTTAATGGTGACTCCTCAACACCCCCAAGATCAGTTGCGACCAAAACCACTTCCACAAGAGAGAGAATGGCAAGAATGCTTGCTTCACAATGCAAGATTGATTAATGGCTGAATTGCTTGATATAAGCTTGAATACAAATGTACATGAGATGCCTTGCTTATATGGGCAAGGTTGAGAGATAGGAATGAATATGATGTTGACAAATGTCATGATCCTATGACATGAGACAACCAACAACCTAATCACCTAGGAAATGATGCATCCTAGCTAGATAAGATAAGTTCTAGATAAGCCAACTAAGCCTTCTAGAAAGAATCTTTTATCTAAGTAAACTTAACCTTGTGAATATGTCCCCAATTACCTAGTGAATGAATAAGCTAGGTACAAGACAATTATTCACACCAACGTAGCACAAGAGATACTTTTTAATCTTTGAACAGGTATCTCTGGCATGTGCTGTGTCATTGACATTTTGGTAACACTATGGCAAAACTTTGATATAACTCTGGTTTGGATACATACCTGTACATGGATACATATGGAACTCTGGCATAGGATACATTCTTGTTCATGATCTTACATATGAGGTTCTCACAGTGATTTACTTGACTCAGTGTGTATCATGATTCATTTGACTATGGGCTTTTGATACTCTTGATATATGCATGTTGGTACTGACGGTGATTGTCTTTCAGGGTGCTACAAGTGACAGTGATTATCTTTCAGGAAGCTACAAGACAGGACTTTACATGATAACATGGGTTTTGATCAGGCATCTTTGACACCATGGACAGTGGTTTGGCAGGTTCTTAGTGAGGTATACATTTGCTTATATATATTTGTGCAAATTTATTTCTATATGAGCTGACGGTTCAAATGTGATGTGAAGTCTTATGTTTGATCATACAAGTTGCAAGCAAGTGCAGTTTACAGGTCTTCAGATTTAAAACATTGTAAAGCATATGGCTTCAGGCAGCTTGTAATTCTTTATTACATTGTTTGTGCTTTAAAGGATTTCATTGATTGACTTTTTGGGTGGCCTATGATGAAGATATTGAATGATTTATATGTAATACCATAATGGTATCGGGCACTTAAGATAAATGTGATCAATGTTTAAACAATGCAAAGGAACCAACACTTAAGATATATTTGGTCGATATTTAAGCTTTGTGGAGTCGGCATATTGAAGTTTTCAAAGCTTTTTAAAAGCTTAAGTAGAGGTTGGCTTAAAGTTTATATTTCGGTCGCATTACACATGTGACATCGGCTGTTATGAATATAAAGTTTTTTGACTTAGTATAAAGTCACTTGGCAGTCGACAGCAACATGGTTTCGATGCATAAATTTTGGTCATACTTAGCATTTGACATCGGGCATTATGTTTTGTTAAGGATTTTGACTTGGCTAAAGTCACTTTGTAGTGACATGGGTATCGACAGACATTATGTGTTAATGATTTAATATTTGACAGTGGATTCTAAAGGCACTATGATGCTCGGATTTCAAATGATGATATTTGTTTGAAAAGTCTTCAAAAGACTTGAAGGAAGTTTAGGGAAAAGTTATTATTGTTTCAATGTGGAAAATATGCGAAACCCTAGCCACCACCATGAAGATGTGTTAGCAGATTTCTGAGCTCGACAGTGGAAGAAGATAGAGTGTTGACTGAGGAAGTTGGAAGATAACAGATGGAGATCTTCAGTTTGGAAGTTTTGAAACAGTTCCTCTGGTTTTTATTTGTTTTCATTCCTCCCTAAACAGGTATTATAGTTAACACATTTTTATGGGCTTTGATCATGATTTTTGTTAAGGTAATAACAATGAAGGTTCAGTGGTTAGTTGATTCGAAACCCTTAGTTATTTCTTTGCAAACAAATAAAGGGTTAAAATACAATCAGTTGAAAAAAAAATCAGTTATTCCAATCTTGAAATTTTGATGAAGGTGCATGAAACATATGATTTTGGAAAGAGTTAGTTGAAAACTCTTTAGGGTTTTTTCTTGTAACCCTAACCCGCGTTGGTTTACAATTATTCAAACTGCATACAGAGATTATTATTTGCAGGGGTCCTTAAAAGATGATCTTCAAGCATTTTCATAAAATTGGAAAAAGAGGAATATGATGTTTCTGATATTCAGTCCAAAAGTTGTATTGCATTGAAAATCTTTATATTGATACTCAAATTATTGTATTTTGAGGAAGATGTTGTCATTCTCATACAACATTCTTCAATGAGCTTATTGAAAATCTTTCAGTCTTCTATTGTAATTCTAGGGTTGCAAAAATTGCACTTCTAGGGTTCTGATAGAATGCTATAATTTGCTACTTTGTAAAGGAGTTGGTGCTCCTGTGTCTTATGAAGTTGGTGCTTCTGAATTTTGTAGAGTTGATGCTCCTAAACTTGTGGAGTTGGTGCTCTTGAATGTGAAAGAGTTGGTGCTCTAAGTGAATAAAGGAAAGATTTTTCAAGTGGTTTTTTATTCCCCAAGAGGGTTTTTCCACTCAAGACAAATTCTGGTGTTATGTGATGTTTATATGTGTGTGAGTTTTCTTATTCGTCTGTTTTTTTTAAATGTGTCACCAAATATATATTGAATTCACATCTGCCAATATATATATGTCAGGTTTCATGCATAAAAAGTTCTGATTTAAAATGAGCTCTGATACATGTGAAAGTGTTACATTTCTCTTATGTTAAAGTTTCATGTTTAAATTCCTAGTTCATGCAAATACACTACTGTTTATGCACAAGTAAAATATGTTCTTTGAATTGTCCTTTGGTGTCTTGATTTAAATGTCAAGTTTGCAATACATACTGTCATTTGTCTTCTTGGCTCAAAACAAACTTACAATCTTGTTTTTGAAAAAGTTTTGTGACTTTCATAAATCACTGATTCACCCCCGCCTCCCCCTCAGTGATTTCAGTCTTCCAACAAAATTATCCTGGGAAAACCCTTCTACTCAAGGGAAAAACCCAACAGGAATTTAATCAATTATAGATCAGATACAATAGTGCAAGAGTTGCACTTGAGAGCCAATAAAAGGCAAAATACACCAGTATAAAACAATACTGTAAGTAGTGTGAATTTTTGAGCAGAATAATAAACTCCTTTTGATTAGCAATCTCCTTCTTATTGGCGAACTTCTGCTTGGTAGGTGAACTTCTGCATATTTGAATCTGAATGTGAATGAATGCTGAATGAGGAGACTCTTTCTCCAATATATACATGTCTAGGCATTGCTCTCCTCTTGAGCCGACCCTAGGAATTCAATATTTTGTTTATAATAAGTAGGCCGACTAGCCTTATGAATTTATTCTTTTGTGAAATACCTCCCGCAGCTACTCAAAAACACTAACACTCCCTCTTAGCTAGGGAGGTAGTCTCAAATGTCTGGTCATGGATTCTCTCAACATGACGTCCACAATGGCTACACCCAATTGTGGAAAACATAGCACAGCCTCAGAGATGTGATCTTGTACAAGGGCTTTCACCTCATATTTCTCCGTCTCACAGAAATATACACTACAACAAATCTTAATGATGTTGTGACTCCCTCTCAGTGAGGGCGTCATTTTCCACATCCTTTGTAGCCTCTGTTGGTTTGTCAGACTCCCTCTGAATGTCATTTCCACCTCCATGAAGTATCCTTTAGATCTCCTGAAGGTGTCCTCTTCGAAGTGACTGATCGTAATGACAATCTGTATAGGCTCTCCTGACAAATACCAATCACACAAGCTAAATTTATGCTGAAGTTCTTAGGCCATGCAAGAACCTTTCCTTCAAAGAAGGCAACCTTGTACCCTTTGTCCTCCAAGGCTTAAATGGAGACAAGGTTCCTTTTGATCCCAAGTACGAACAATACATCACTCAATTGAAGAGGGATACCCAAGTCTAGCTGGAAAGAAGCAACCCCAGCTCCCTTTACAACATAACTAGCATCATCTCCAATTATAACCAGTCAATTAGACTCTTTCTCTACTAAGTCTGTAAGATGCTCTCTATAGCCTGTAATGTGACGTGAAGCACCACTATCTATCAACCAAGTATCATTGTCAAATTTTACATTACTTGAAAGAGCTGAGATGAATAAGAATCCTTCTTAATCGACTTTAGAATGACTTGACTCCTTCTGAGATGTCTCTACGTATAATTTCTGCAGTAGAAACATGTTGCGTTAACTTTAATTTACAGTCCCAGGCATAGTGTCCATACTTGTCACACCTGTAACATTGAATATGAGAAAGATCCTTCTTTTTCAATTCTGGAACAGAATCTGTTTTTCTGTCTCGATTTCTCTTGAAGGTGCCTCTTTTTCCTTCTCTTCCTTTGCCTCTTTCTCTAGTAGCATGTGCAATAAGAACTTGATTTTCTTCATTATGGGAGTTTCGCCCATTTCCTCTTGCTGCCAATCTAGTTTCTTCTTGAATACAGTCAGCCCGAAGGCGATCAAATTTGGACAACTTGGATCTCCTAGTGATGCTCTGAATAAAAGGCTCCCAAGATTGGGGAAGACCATTTAGTGCCAACATAACAAGATCTTTGTATGCAACTATATCCCCAATAGTGCTCAACTGATCTCTCAAATCAGAGATCTTCATAAAGAATGAAATGACTGAATCTTCTTTAGGTATATTTACATGATGGAGCTGTTGTCTCAGAGCAAGGGCTCTACTGGTATTGTTGATCTCATTCAGTCCTTTTAGAGTATCAAACATTTCTTTAACTGTCTTCATCTTGGAGATGATCAGTACTAGGTGATCCTTCACAAAGTCTATCATGATCTTTCTAGCCTTCATGCCATTTTTCTTCCACTGGATTTTCTCTATGTCTTCAGATGGCTCAAGCATGTCATTTTCTACGAATTCTAGAAGATCATTGTCTTCTAAGGAAATGAGTACCCTAGGTTTCCAAGAGTTGAAGTTTGAAGCTCCATCAAGCCTATCTTCTACCTTGACACCAGTCACCATCTTCTTCTTTTTCTAAGTAACTGCCCTAAAGAATTGTCTTCTACTCAAATTCAAAAGCAACCATAATTATGTATAAAATACAGATGTTGGATCTGCCCTAGATCCCTTCAAGGTCTTCAACAAAATTTGCTCACTACACAAATATGCTTTGAATTTCTACTCACTTAACCTACACTTAGATCTGCAATTTGATATTCAATAAATACTTTCAAATCTGAACTTTATCTTCAATAGGACTGCTCAAAAGAAATCTGATTTTTGCCCTTAAATCTGCTTCTTAGGTCTGCAATAACACACCTTCAAAGTCTGCTTATATTCTTCACGATTTCAGCTTCAAAAAGGTCAAAAACATACTGCACACAAGTCTGCTCAAGTCTGCTCCAAAACTGCTTTAATGATTTCTCCAAAAAACAATACGAAATACGCTCCAAACTTGCCTTATAAATCAGTACCAAGACTGCAATTAGATCTGCTCTAAAATAGGAATAATGTTCAATGAATTGCTTAGTCAAATCTGATCGGATATTCCTAAACCTTGCTCTGATACCATGTTAATTTTTTAGATCAAACATGCAAAGCAGAAAGAAACATAACACAGAACAGAAGACGCAACAAATTATCCTGGGAAAACCCTTCTACTCAAGGGAAAAACCTAGTTAGGAATTTAATCAATTATAGATCAGATACGATAGTGCAAGAGTTGCACTTGAGAGCCAAAAAAAGGCAGAATACACCAATATAAAACAGCACTGTAAGTAGTGTGAATTTCTGAGCAGAATAATAAACTCCTTTTGATTAGCAATCTCCTTCTTATTGGCGAACTTCTGCTTGTTAGGGGAACTTCTGCTTATTTGAATCTGAAAGTGAATGAATACTGAATGAAGAGACTCTATCTCCAATATATACATGTCTAGGTGTTGCCCTCCTCTTGAGCCGACCCTAGGAATTCAATATTTTGTTTATAATAAGTAGGCCAACTAGCCTTTTGAATTTATTCTTTTGGGAAATACCTCCCACAGCTACTCAAAAACACTAACATCCAGAACCTATTACAATCCCCAAAAGATCAAGTAAATCCTCTAAATTAGGCACACCACTGTAGTTACAACTTCTGCACTCAATTTGGATCAATGCACAGGCTAGTCCAATGACTACTAGATGCATGATCCAAGAGTAAGAATCTACCAAAAGAAAGATTTGGAATTTGAATTGATACAAAACACACACAAATATTCTTTCATTGGATGAGAACTTGAAACCCTTAAGAAATTCTGGTAGCAACTGAATTCTAAATGATCCAACAGAGAGATTCATGTCAAGCAAAATCTTGTACAAGTGCTGAGCTCAAAACAAAAATCAGGCCCTTACCGCAAAACTCAGACTATTCAGCAGGGAGAGAGAATTGTGAAAGGACCCTCAGTCAATGAGAGTGACAAGAATTGCCCAGTACATCCTTTTGCATTAACGCACAAGCATCCAAAGACCAAAAAATCAAACAAATGCACAAATAGAAACTGCAAAGCAAAGAAAACAAGCAAGGACACAAACTATTTTTGCCTTTTGGTTGATATAGGATTGCTTGTAGACCAGGGATGCTCTGACATTAGTTAGTGAGAGAGAGCACCCTTGCTTAACTCCAAAGTACTCCAGACAAAATTGGAGAGGCCATGAGGGGTACATCAGCCCCCAACAATTATCTCATTGAGACACATGACAGCAGAATTGAGGATCTCAGAAATACCAATGTCGCTTGAAGACTAAGAATTGATTTATCATTGGATAGAAGCATGAAAACGTGCATTATGCTTTTAGACAAGAGTGAGAATTGTTAACTTGTGGGGAGATCCAACTGTCTGTCATAGCTCATACCATAGAAGACTAATTCAGGCAGTGATGCCAAGATGAGATTCATAAACAACAATGCTGCACATTAGAAGTTAAGGAGTTTCATGCACAGAGAGAGGTGGACACTACAGAAAAATTCTTCAAAGGGGCGATTGAGTGAACATAAAGCAGCTTCAGATGAGAGTTCGAGCATAGCTTAAACAGGTTCTCATACAGATACAGGGTTCAGGTATGGTGATTCACCAATGTATTTTGGCCACTGGTTCAGTATGGCTTGGATATAGCTCTACATAAAATATAAAAGATCTAGCCAAACAAACAAAATTAAGCATACTATGCATAGAAAAAAATTAACAATTATACATTAATAAGCACAGAAAAAACAAAATTAACCATAATATGCATAAGGTATGAGGTTTCAGCCCTGCATATCAATAAAAGGTGAGTGTTGAATGCTAAGTTACATTTTTTATTTCTCATTTTGTCCTCTCAGTGTCATTTTAGGGTTTGGAGTTGTCACTCTATGATGCTAGCATCTTCTTAGAAAAAAGGAAATAAATCTTTTTGCAAAAGAAAACATGATCAACCCAGATTTGCCCCAGGCACGCTCCATGTTCAAGCAGGGTACCAAAAACAGAGGGCATTTCAAAGCAACCCAGGATCAGGACACAGTTGAAACCAGGTACAGGTACAGGGGTAGAACCCAGGAAATTAGATTCTACGCAAATAATATAGCAGTAAATAACTAATGATCAAGAGAAGACTAAGACATACCTTGAAGACAAATTATGATAAGATTAAGTATTAACTATGAAAAGTGTTGAATTGTTCCATGTGACAAAGTTATCCAAATGCCACACTTTTTCTATTAGCATGCACACAAGCTTAATGCACCAAAGATTGAGATATTATGCCTCTGATATATTGGGGACCCGGGACACCACTAGAACCCTCAAAAGCAAACAATATTTTGGAAATGGCTAGTGCCATGTAAGTTGACAGTAGTAAGCAGTGAGAGCCAACAATGTTGTAGAAAATCATTGAGGATATAATTAATTTTTGGACTGTTAGATTCATTCAATTCTTATATATTACATATACCTCACGGTTCTCTTTGTTTTGTTCCAGTGCTCCTAAATATATGCTAAGAGTTTTGCTCCAGAATCTATAGGAATTGATTGACCTTGTACTTGTCTACATTTACAAATCATAATAAAATCATATTTTTATTGCATAAATTATCAGATTAAATATTGATAAAGAAGAGCCTTGCTCTTATAAGATTCACATACCCTACAAATTATGAAGATAACGGAACGTAACTGAAAGAGACAAAAGCAAACAAAGAGGCTATAATCACGGAGACGTGATTATAGGCAAACTAAACGAAACTAAAGCATTAAAGTAGGCACGACAAGTGCCATTACAGATATGACAGATATGAGCATTAAACTAGGAACTTACTATAGTTCTAATACCCTCCCTTAATGCTCAATCTTTCAACTAAAGAAACACTAAGTCTACCCATATTGTGCTGGTCATCAAAATGCAAAGTGTGCAGACTCCTTCTGCTTCTCCTCAGTTTGCTCCACTACGTGAGCACTTTGCTGAGATGCTTCCTGGTTGGACTTCTCATCAGCCAACCGCTTTCTGCAATACCTCTGTATATGACCAATCTTCCCAAAGTAATGGCAAGTAAAAGACTTCTTGGAGCCCTCCTTTGAATTGCCTCGTCCTTTCTGTTGAGTGAACTTGCCTTTGCCAATGTCCTTGGCAGTAAATGCTTGTTCAGCACTTGGAGACTCATTGCTGCTCCCAAACTACTTCTTCCACCGATCCTGCTGCAAAAGCTTGTTGCACATCTCATCAAACTTTAAGTCAACATTGGTGGATGTAATGTTGAGCGTTTCGATGAAGTGCTCGTAGGAACGTGGCAAACTTTTCAAAGTGATCACCACCATATCCTCCTCTTCTACCTTACGACCAATGGCCTCCAATTGATCGCGAATATTTTTTACTTTCATCAAGTGCTCTTGCAAAGACACTTGGTCATCCATCATAATTGAAAAGAGCATATTCTTTAGAAAGAAAGCCCCTCCCTTGTCTAAGGTCTCATGAAGATCTTTCAAATGCTTCCAGATCTTCGCAGCTGATTTACTAGAAGGTATTTCTGGTAACATGTCATCGGCGATAGATAATTTAAGAAGCATGACTGCCTCTCGATTACTTCCATCATACTTGTCCTGACCCTTCCCAGCAGCAGTGGGACGAACTTTTGTACCTAGAACAAGCGCATCCAAACACCGGTACTCAAAGATGATAAGCATCCTCTGCTTCCATGTATTGTAATTCTTTCCATTGAACCTCTGCAAACTTTCCAACATAATATTGGACAAAGACGCCATCCCTCCCGTTTTCCAAAGCACGAAAAACGAGATAATCCAAAACTCTGTAAATTTTTGAAGAAAAAATTTCTGAAAACTCTATACAAAAATTTTATTTTTCCCAGAATTTATGTCAAAACTGGCTGAAAGAACTTTTCAAGCTGCCATGAAATCACACAAACTTGGCACAAATTTCAAAGCACAAATCCCAAGGTATGAATTTCGAAGTACCTAGAAAAAAATAGACAACCCAGAAAATATCTCCAAAAACCTAGAAAAATACTTTGATCAAAATAACATTTCGGCTGATTTTACTAGAAAATCGTGCAAAAATCACACCCAGACTAAGCACAAGAAAAGATCACAGAAATATTTGAATTCACGCATGTTGAAATCTTCAGAACACCCTTGAAAGAAGGGTTGCGGCTGTAGAAAACCCGTGGCCAAAAAATCCCGTCACAAGCGTCACCATAAACCAAGAAACCCTCGCGTGCTACACATACAAAGGGAAATCGCACGCTAAAAAACAGGTTACAAATCGCGTCGTCGCATTGCCTAGAAGAAACGCGGCCAGAAAAAGAAGTTGCACCCACAAAACAAAACAAAATCGCATCCTCAAATACACAAAAAAACGCGGCCACAAAGAAGAAAAATCGTGCCATAAACTGACAAAATCACACGCCTAAAACGCTCAGAAAATGCAAGTAGACATCGCGCCAAAATGCAGGAGAAATCGCGTTTTCAAGGTTGCCAAGAAAACTCATGCCCAGAAACCAGAGACCCACGGGTTTCATGAAAATGCGGACAGAAACAACCGTCGCGTGCTTGCAGTATGATGAAAGGCCGTCACGAGTTAAAACGATGGTAGCACACAGTCCGCCAATACTCAAAAAACACGAATTCTGAAGAATGCCACCAAGACCCACGACCCACAGAAACGTGTGATTTGAAGAGACTAGACCCGCGTTTTTCACCACGAAAATCCTAAAAAAATGCCTTTGAAAAACCAACAGCTAACCAGGCTCGTACATGAGCTCTGATACCATATTGCATAAATTATCAAATTAAATCTTGATAAAGAAGAGCCTTGCTCTTATAAGATTTACATACCCTACAAATTAGGAAGATAACAGAATGTAACTGAAAGAGACAAGCAAACAAAGAGGCTATAATCATGGAGACGTGATTATAGGCAAACTAAATGAAACTAAAGCATTAAAATAGGCACAACAAGTGCCATTACAGATATGACAGATATGAGCATTAAACTAGGAACTTACTATAGTTCTAATAATTTTACAATTCAATAATCTCTCACTTTGTAAACCATACGCAAAATATGAATGTATGCTGTTCAAATTTCCTATGTTCAAATCCAAAACTGTAATAATGTGGTTTTTTGCATAAACTGTAAAATAGAGGTAAGTACGTTCTCTAGCCTTCAAGAGGGCTTTTGATATAGAAAAGACTACAAATAATCAAAATCAATAATTAATCACAAATTTTAGCAACATCATCATAACATGGTAGAGTGATGATACTTGTTATATGGTAATCTGCATTGAACTTTTACCAAAGTCTTGCATAAGCTAAGTTACCGATTCGTTTTTGGATTCAAGTACGGGTACACGAATCCGGTACGGGATTTGGTCAAAAAAAAATTTGGGTTTGGGTACATTTTGGGTACGTTAATACAAAAAACATATAAAAATCAGAAATATATACATATTTGCAGCAGTAATTAAGTTCAGAATACACCACCATATTAATAGTCAAATAACATAGCAAAAATACACCACCACTTTCATAGTCAATTATTAAAATATTAGTGATACTCGAATGTCATGATATAAATAACTTTGAGATTCAGAGGGCAGGGGCTAATATCATTTAGTCATTTAAGGGTTAAGTGGTTAAAATTAGATCTTTGTCATTTAAGGAGTTAGAGTGTAGCTAATAAGGTTGTAGCTTCCTCACATATATAAGTACTATTTCAATGTTGTAATTAAATGACTTCTAGATTTAGTAATTGTTTATTTCTCTCTCATTTCTCATATATGCTTTTTGCTTAAGTGCCTGCATGTTTGTACTTCTAACTCCTAAGTTTTAAGGAACACTGGGCCTGCTAGTATAATGCTTGAATGTTGCTTTCTTTACTGGCTAAAATAATTTAATATATGCAAATCTTCAGGCCTAATCTCAAAAGATAATAAAAATGCAGTTCGAGACCTGCTGATCATACTGACACAAACCTGCATTGTAGGCAAAGTTAGTCAGAACTTAGAACAGATATACGACACTAAAACCAGAATGGTTAAGAATAGACTTCACATCTGAAGTAGATATTTCTAAAAACAGGATCTTGACAAAACTTTTAGTCAAAA
>VDFB02122756.1:0-51271 GCA_007258455.2 Sequoia sempervirens
AGAGTTACAACGAAAAGGAATGCAAATAAAATGAAACACAACACACTTTTACCTCCCTTGTTGTTGAAACTTCTTTGATTGGCCCTTGCTTGGATGGGTTGTGTGCTCCTTAGATGATAGATTGAGTGATTAAAATGCAAGCTTCAATATGCAAAATGATGGACAAAAGATGGTTGAATGATTGAAAAAGGCTTGAGGATTCAAATGGACAGCATGTAGGTATGGAAGTGAAAAGTGTTGTGGAGAAAGAAATTTAGCAGCATGAGGTTGCTCAAATGAAGAAGTGTTGTGGAAATGCCCTTGAGGAGGGGGTATTTATAGGAGAATTTGAATTCTCTAGAGAATTCAAGGGTCAAGATTGATCCAACAAGGCCAAGATGAAGGGCTATGGTGGGTTGAGAACCCACAAGCCCTCACATCTTGACATGTGGAGGGTGAAATGGACAAGAGGATATGAGGTGGAGATGAGTTGTCAAGAGGGTACATGAGGTGGAGGAAGTACAAGTACCTTGCAAGTACATTGGGAGATGGGAAGAATCTTGGGTGAATAAAAGTGAATTTTAAATTCACAATGATTGGAAGAATCTAGAGGGTAAAAGGTGGGCTCCAAAAGGTGGGACTTAGTCACATGTGGAGATGGTGACAAGTCCAAGGTGGGTCACATGTGGGGATTGTGACAAGTCCAAGGTGGGTCACATGTGAAGATTGTGACAAGTCCAAGGTTCTAGAAGCCTTGGAAGGATGGAATGTGAATTAAAAATTCACATATAAAGGAGGGGAATCTAGGACAAATAAAAAGGAATTAAAAATTCCTTGGAGAATGATTAGGCTTAATTAATTTATAATTAGAGGATAATTAGGGGCTAATTAGGATTAAAAGCCAACTTGCAAAAGTTGGAGGATGTGACACATCCTAATCAAGGATTAGGCATGTGCACATCCTTAATGAAGAGATTAAGAAATGGATTAGGATTAGATGAAAATGACATGTGAGGAATTAAATAAATGTAATATTTATTTAATTTATTTGATGAAAAGAGGATTAAGGAGGGTAAGGTATTTAATTATTAATTAAATACCTTAGGGATTTGAGAATTAAAGATATTAATTAAATAATAGTAATATTATTTAATTAACTAGGCTAAGAAGGATGTTTAGACGAAAAGTGATAAATTTGGATAAATTAAGTGTCCAAATTTGGATGTCTACACTATTAAATAGTTCTTCAAATTTTAAGGGACTATGCTCCCTAACCAGAGCGGTTTTTTCTTTCTTCTTTTCCTTATCTTTAGTTGATTCTTATTTTGCTCCTAGCTTAGAGATCTTTTCTCTTCTCTAAAAAATAAAACCTTTCATTTCTTTCTCTACTTCTTCTTCACTTTCAATGTCAACTATATCAACTTTTGTTCTCTTTGGACTTGTCTCTTCCTCAGTTGCTTGAGTCTTCTTCTTTTGGATCATCTATGGTTTCTCTTCTACATATTCCTCATCTTCACAACTAATGTATCTCTCCCTAGTGGCCTTTTCTATTCTTCTCCTCTTAGGAATCATTTATTGTACAAAGGGGGAAAATGTTTCTTTCTTATTTGAACTTCCTACAGGATTTGTTTCGGATGACTTAGGAATAGCAAGATAGGGGGAAGAGGTCCTAACTAGCCTTCTTGTACTTGGAGTACCCTATAGAGAAAAAGTATTGGATTTGAATTTCTCCATAAAACCTTTGGGTGTGTTCACCATTTCCTCCAACTGAGTTTTCAACTGCTTAGCATTCTCCTCAATATCTTTCTTCTTCTTTTCCAGATTCACCTAATTGGTTATCTCTACATATGTGCCAAATTTGTCCACCGATGGATCTCTTAGTTTGCTCAACACAACTTCTACAAAACTGGTAAGCTTTGCTTCAGCTAACTCATATCCAAGCTCTGAAAACCAAACTATTATGGGTTGAACTAATTCCATAATGCAGTAATCTCTGCTAACCATGAAGGTTAAATCACTCTTATACTTTTCAACTACACTTGCTAGAATTCTATACCTTTCTTGCATTTTTCCCTAAAATTTCTTTAAAAAACCCCACAACATATATTTTTGGGTTTCCAGGTTTCCTAACCTTCTCAAACGATCTCTTATTTGAATAGCAACTAGAATATTGTATAACCATATAATGTTCTTTTCTCTAGGAACTTCTCTAAGAAAGTAAAATAGAAAATAGATAACTAGGGTACCATATCGAAAGGGGTACCTTGATTCTTTTCTATTCTTTAGGTTCTCAATCAATTGTTGTCTTAGGAGCTCGCACAAATCAATGTCTTCACCTTTTTTCACCATCTAGCGAATTGTGTGATTGCGGTGGCCAACATAGAGTTATCTCTATTTGTATAGAAATTTTTGTACGCAATCATCATAGATGCATACTGAACACCATCAAATCATCTATATCATTCACTATTAGGGCTCATTTGTCAAACTTCACTCCAGTGAGCTTCATTACTACATCATTTTTTATGGCCTTTAATGCCAAAACTGGTCCATTTGAGCACAACCCTATCACAACCCTAATTGCTTCCTTGGTTATCATTTGTGGCATATCCAATCACATGAATTTTTAATGAATTCGGCTTAGCACATATTTAACCCACTCATCCTCATAACAAAAATTAGGAAATTTATTCCATACATCCTATTTCTTCTCCGTTAAGATCTCATATTTAGGTTTTAGTTCAAAATCATCTCCAATCAACACATTTACCTAATATTTTTCCATCTTCCCATGATCATACTCTTCTATTTTAGTACGAATATAGATTCGCACATCCTCTGTGTGCATTACATCGTATGGAACCCTTGGAAATGCACCTTTAGGATATGATTCCATAGATTTGAATGGTGCTTCTTAAATTTATGTTGGTCGCTCTGGAACATCAATTACTTAGGGAGTAAACATCTTGAATATTCACAAAGTGAGGGTTTGCAAGAAAATGATAAATACCTTGTATAATCTTCACTGGTAGGGTTTCAAACAACACTTCATAATCACTTAAAATCACCTTTGCTTCGCTCTCCACTTCAATTTCTCGATTGCAAATGAATTTAACATATGTGAAATTACACATAAAGTATTTTCCAATGACCTAAAATGCATTGATTGCAGCAAGTAAAGTTAGATAAAAAAGCTATACAATGTTTACTATATCATCACAGGCACCTTCAATCACTCTACAAATCTTCACAATAGGATATCACACTGAAGATACAATCATCAAATCAACCATGTAAATATACACATGTACCAGTATGTTGAGGCTATCAGCACCAAATCTTTGGCGGGGGAATTGAATGTTTTTTATTAAAACTCCCCCTAAGCCAAAGCTCTTTATCTAGTTTTTGGAGGAAACATTTGCACCAAGGGTTGGCATAGACCCACTCTTCACTTCGATCTCTTCCTTTTTGTAAGGGGTTAAAGTGGAATGGATTAAGCAATAAAAATCCAATCAAAGAACCCAAAAACATGAAGATCAAACCCACTTACCAATTAAATTGGATTAGAAATCAAGTCATGAATTCAAAGACAAGGGTTAGATAAATCAAATAAAACATAATGAATTCAAAACAAGAAATAAAACCTCTCCATCCCATTGTTGGAGAGCTTGGTTTATTATGGTTTTGGATTGCTCAAACACTTGAAGCCTCCATGATTGCTAGAAAAACCTTGATTTAAAGTGATGCAAAGATGACCTAGATGTTATGATAAAATTCTCTCAATTACTCAAGAATAAAATTGACATTAATTAGCTATGAAAGTTATAGGTGATGAATGTGAAGGATGAAGGGTTATTTTATAGATTTTAGGAAATTAGATCAAGGGCCAAGATTGAGATCCAATGCCCACAAAGAAGGGTTGGGATTGATCCTCAACACCCACAAATTGGAGTGAATCAAAGAAGATCAAGGGATATGATTAGTTAGAACTCAAATATCTCCAACATTTTAGGAAAATGGTTAGGATGTTTTAGATCAAGGGTAGAGATTAGATTTGAAGATCAAGGGCTAGAAATGGATGAGACAAGTGAAGTCAAGATATTTTGAGGGAAAGTAGGATAATTAATGGTGGATAGGAATATGCCATTCTTTTAAACAGAATATTTCATTGGAGGAAAAAGATTAAAAATGGGGTAATTAAATAATTAGATTATTTAATTAAATGGGATTAGAAGAAATATTAGATGAACCTAATTAAATAATTAAAATTATTCAACTAAGGGGACGAAGGGGGAAAATTAGTGATAAAATAGTGAATTAATTAAACAATTCAAGATTATTTAATTAACATAGGAAAATAGGGTTAAATGATGGAAATGATGTGAAAAGGGGATTAATAATGCAAATTGTGTGAAATGATGTTAAATGAAATAATGGTAATAGAAATGATGTCAATGATGGGAAAATGCAATTTCAGGATGTGCTATATGTGTTAGGCATTTTTACATGTCCACATTTTGCCCCTCTTTGACACAATGTACTTGCTACATTGTTTCAAAAAAATTGATGCTTAGATCAAGATGGAATTTTTTTAAAGATGCTCCACTATGCCCCAACATTCAGCGAAAGAATGATAAGACACTAGGTTGCCCCCTTGAGAGGTCAGCCAAAAAAATTACTTTTTAAGGTCGGGCTCGTGACAAGGTTTAGAACTAGTTCAGATGCATAGAAGACAAAAATTTAGGTCCTAGGGGTCACAGTTTAAGCTCAGGATGATCCAGGTGCTCAAAATATCACCTAGGAGGGTGGTCGAGGGTAAAAACCTAGGGTTTTGGAGGGTTAAATAGGAAATAAGGTTTCATTTTCTTGTCGTTCACGCACTTAGATCTAGGATATTATCGCTCTATGGCGATCTAGTTCTACAAATGTGAATTGAAGATGGCAAGGATTCTAAGTGCACCACATCAAGCATACATTATCTGAAAATACCAATGGCCAGCTAGTGTGGGGGTTGTGGTATGTAAGCTCCTAACTTTCACTTTTGTTTCATTTATTTTTTGTAAAATTTGTAGGAAAAGTTAGGATAGACAAGCGCAGTAGGATTTAAGATTGCCACTATTGATGTGGTTTTACTACTATTGTTCTTTTAGGACAATCACTATTGTGAAAAATTAGTGCTATTTTCAAATAGTGACATTGTTGTTAAAGAGTAACACTATTGTAAGTTCGCAATTATAAAATATGACTGTGCGCTATAAGTTTTTAGGAGATTGTTGCTAATGTTGTAAAGTGACACTATTGTAAGACTAACAAGCTCACTATTGTAAAAGGTGGCCACTATTTTCAAATAGCAAGCTCACTATTGTAAAAACCTTACATGCTTGCTTAGAAAGATGCTCGCTTTTGTAGAAAAAATATTGATTTACTAAATTTAGGTGTAGTTTTAGGTTTTTCGACTAGACTTTTTAGCAAAATTTGATGTTGCAGGTTGAATTCTTGCAAGCCACACTACGTCCTTTGTATGCTAGGGAGCACAGACCATGGATCCTTGATAGGATACCACAATTCTAGGAGTTTGAGAGATATTTTATAGAGGTCATTGGATTAGAGAATATCGCATATATACCTGAGATTCAATCACATTGAGCCATGACGACAGTGCTTGTAGAGTGATGGAGATCAAATACAACCACCTTACACCTACCTACAGGCGAGTGTTCCATCACACTCGAGGATGTTTAGAGGATATTGTAGATTCCTATTCATGATGAGCTAGTTACTTATGATGTTAGGAGAGGTACACAAGCCATGAAAAGATTATAGGGTGTCCAACAACTAGCAATGGTAGATTCATAGATTGATTTGACTCCATCCTTTGATGTTGCCTACAACATGGTATTCGTCTTAGCAGGATTGATCATTGGTCCTTTGATGCTAGATAGGAGATCGTGGGAATTTGTGATAGCCTAGGGAGTGGTTATCAAGATGGTGATGGAGGAGGATATTCGCTATGCATGGTTCCCTTTTGTTTTAGCTCACTTATATCATGGCATGCACCAAGCCTATTACCTTAGAGGTAGCAACATTTCAACAGGTGTGACACTTCTTCATGTTTGGGCATGGGAGTGTATCATTGTCGCATGACTAGAGGGTGTTGATCAGAGGGATCCATGTGATCCTTATACATCTAGATATCATGATTGGCTTCATTACCGATGGCCTGGGAGGTTAGAGTATTAGATGATTATGTTTGATGATATGGCAAAGTTTGTTTGGAGACCATATCTAGATTGCGAGGTATGCCATGATGATCATGAGCAGTTGGTTTATTGTAGATAGACGTGATACCTAATTAGGAGAGTAGATACCATTCTAGAGAGGTATTTTCTAGATAGATTCCTCTACTAGTTCAGGGAGAGACATACCAAACCTGTAGAGGACTACCATGCAAGGTATGCTCGCACAACTAGAGAGGTCAATGCATGGGGACCTCGAGCAGATTCTAGGAGGGTGGTGGTAGATTTCAGAGTGTTGGCACCATTCAATTGGGGTTGGGCAGTCAAACCTAGGGATCCAAGGATGTCTCAAGATTTTGATACATAGTGGGCATAAAGGCGACCAGTTAGATTTACAACACCTTTAGGAGGAGCAGGTGCAAGAGGAATTGTTATTAGTCAGAGGATGAGAAGCGGGGTAGTTGGGAGAAGAGGGGCTCATCAGAGGTAGAGTATTTACCATGAGTAGTAGTAGAGGGCACAACAGGATCAAGATGATGAGTAGCATGATGGGAATGTACCCCAAGATTAGGGGGATGGACAGGGACAAGGCCTAGATGATCAACAACAGTAAGTACATGTACCACAAACACCTCCCCCTCAAGGATACATAGCTACTCAACTAGCATAGATCATAGTTGAGAGAGATTAGGCTCAGACATAGCGTGATCAAGTGCTTCAGGATAGGGATGCTTAGGCAGGTGAGAGAGATGTAGAGATAGCATGGAGATAGGCATCTGATGCATAAATAGTTATTATTACTACTAAGCAGGATTAGGCCTGTAGGGAGAGAGATGTGGCCATACAATAGTGCGACATAGAGTGGGGAGCCCATATATAGTTAGAGATTACTCAGGCCTCCACTATCAATTAGGCCCACTACCAGCAGGAGAGGGACTTGCTAATGGAGGAGAGGACATATTATAGGACCCTTTATGAGGCTCAGGTTCCTAGGGCCTAGAGAGAACCTAGATTTTGGGTTCAAATTACTACCATAGGTTCCAAGGCCAACAAATATGTAGGGGGGATTAGTTCACAAGTCTTCCCAGCATACCCCCAGGCATGTATTACAACCATACTACTCTCCTATCGTGAGTTAGCACACCCATAGTCCTCCAAGAGATGATCAGCAAGGATGACATTTTGGTTATGATATTTCATATATTTTCCATAGACTTGATGTAGACATGGTTTTGTATATACATTCATCGGCCATTGTGGCCTCATATATATGTATTTTGATTCAGTTGATATTGTATCACACATTATTTATTGATGATGATGTACTAACATTTCTATTTTTGATGATATATGAGAGGCTACCATTTTTTTATGTGACATATGATGCATTATGAGATATGGATGGATTTATGCTATGCTATGCAATGATGATGTGTGCATTGATGTTAGTGATTTCTTTATACTATATGTATATGATGATGTTATTGATAACAATGCTCATTTTTTTAATTTTTTGATGCTTTGACATGATATGCATAAGGTGGGCGATATATGATGATGCATGTATGTAATGGGTGTAATATGATGTGATGCTCTATGGTATGATTGATATGATATGCTGATGAGTTTTTGGATGCAGGATGCATGCAATACTAATGATGTTGTGATACAGGATGGAGATTTTAGATAGAAGAAATGTTAGTAGGATTTAGAGGATAGAAGAAACTAAATTATATTGATCTAATTACTGAAAAACCCATAGATTATGATTGTTAGATGTGGATGAATGCATGGATGGATGATTGATAATGGTTGATGATGTGTAAAATCTGATGTGTATGCTTTTTCTTCATGGAAAATACCAAGTAATTTCCATCATAGCAATCCTTATTAATGCAACAAATAGACACACTAGGGTATTAATGACCAAGGAGGCTTTGTATCTATTTCATGGACTTTGACTCCACAAACAAGGAGTATTCTTGCTCATACCAGACATACAAAAACATTGTTTGAGTGTATGGGTTAGAAGTTTAGAGCATTTTGGACTAGTGCATCGAGAGGTTTGAGGAACCAAACATGCAAAGCCACTTTAATTACCTAAAACGACTTCCACACACACAAGGCAAGTATTTGCCAAGGTTGTATTGTAAAAATATCCAACAAGCATGATGTATGAAATCGACAATAAATGCCCCATTCCTTCCTCTCTAAATCCTTGTGGACATCCTTGAGAGATCTTAGGAATGATACAATAAGATAAATCAAAAGAAAAGATCAAAATAGATAAACAATGTTGCAGTATCACTTGCCATGAATGTTTTGATGCTTTAGGATATTATCCATTGATGGTGTCTATTGTAGGAATGGTTTATCCATTAAGAAACATGTTAGGATGTTGATGATGATTTCGATAAGTAGGTAATTAACACTTAGGAATTTTATGTCTGATAGTGATCCAGTCTTTCCAATTTTTGCTTGAATGTTTCTAAGATTTTGATATTTTCTTTGCTTGTTGATTTCTTTGTCAAAGGGTGAGTGCAATGACTTTTTTTTATGGATGGATATTCAATTATGGATAGGTTATAAAGGAGGTAGAATTTTTGAGGTTTTTTTGAATTTTTTTGTGCTTTTGAAGTTATTTGAGGCTTTCTTTTATATATTTTCAAGATATTTGGATTTGTTTGGTGCTTTTAAGAGATTTAGGGACCAAGAGGGGGACCTAAGGGGACTGATTTAGTACCTTAGGGGCTCATCAGTGATGGCCTTGACTATTTCATACACACAAAGACATTGTAGTTCTCTTTATTGGACTCAAAGCAGCCCATATGAAAATGGCCAATGATTTTTGGGATTTTGATGTTTTATAGTTTTTTTGAATTTTTGATGTTTTATACAAATGATAGGATGAAAAAGGGTCCAATCCATCTACCAAGTTCAAGAGGTTGCCCTTAGTTTGGAACAATATTTCATTTATTATGGATATTTGGATAAGGTGGATGGTAGATAAAGATAGTGCGGATGGTAGATAGTGTAGCAAGGTTCAACACTTAACCCATTATTGAGTCATGGTTGGGTGCACGTTTATTATGTGATGGATGAAATGAAATGGATGTCATAATAGGATGGATATAATGGAGCATATGTGAAAAGGATGAGATGAGGTGGATGAAAAGATAGATAGATGATGATGTAGGACTTATTTAAACATGCTAGAAAGTGGTTTTCACTTAAAGAACAATTTATTTCTCTTTACTATTTTTCTTGTTTTTTTTTTGTTTTTTTTTTTTGCTTAGGATATTTTGATGCATTAGGTATAGAAATTTTTGAGATGGCTAATGTTGATCAGTTCTGTTAGGGGTTCACCTTTTGGAATAGCCAACTAAAATGCGCCAAAGCCGTAACTTACTATGATGACAAAAGGACCTAACCAGTTCAGCTCAAACTTACCTTTTCCATCTTGATTAAGCTAAATCTTCTGATTTTCTCTAAAGACTACGTCACCAAAACAAAATCTTTTGTTCTTGATTCTCTTGTTATAACTTTGTTTGAGATGGTTCTAATATCTTGGAGATGGTTCAAAGCACTCAAATGTCTTTTGTCTAACAATTCAAGTTCATGGAGTCTGGATACTCGATATTCTTCATTGCTAACAAGATTTTTTAAGGATACCCTTAGGGATGGAATCTCGACCTCTATAGGGAAGATAGTTTCAGATGCAAGGGAAAAGGATGTCATAGTCATGGGTGTACATATGCTATTTTTTTATGCCCAAAAAATAGGGTTCAACTGAAGGTGCCAATTATGACCAACGTCATTAAAAGTCTTCTTAAGGATCATTTTGTTAGACACTTTTTCCATACTATTTCCTTGGGGGTAGTACAAGGTTGAGAAACAATGTTGGATTGAGAATCTAGTGCAAAGCTCATGGACATTTTAGTTTTTAAACAAATTTTTGTTGTTGGTAATGATAGTTTGAAGGATACCATAATGACAAATCTAATAGTTAAGGATAAACTTCGCTATTTGTTTTTCAGTGATATAGGTTAGGGGCATAGCTTCTATCCAATTTGTGAAATACTCCATGGCAGTAATGATAAACTTATGTTCATTGGATGAAGTAGGGGATATCTTTCCTATAAGGTAGATTCCTCATTGTGAGAAGGGCCAAGGTGTAGTGATTGGATGTAGCTCTTGTGCAAGTGCATGAACAAGATCACTATGTTGCTAACATTCAAGGAACTTCTTTGAATAGTGTATAGCTTCTTGTTGATGGCCAATAGTATCCAGTTCTTAGTAACTTCCTAACTAGATTAGGCCTACTAGAGTGGGACCCACAAACACCTTCATGTACCTCTTGTAAGGCAGTTCAAGCTTCTTCAATATAAAGTATTTCTAAGGATAGTAAAGTGTGTGGTTTGATAGATAGAAGTTTCTTTTAATTACTTGTAAGGTGAGGTTGTATGGTTATGTGTTGGATGTAGGCGTAGGTTTCTTGGTACCAAGGTGAATCGAGACTAGCAACATCACACACAAGTTTGGATTTTGGGATATTGAATGTTGGTATAAGCAATTGTTCCATGACGAATTCAGACCTAGGAATGTTTTGCGGTATATCAAGAAGTGAACCAATGGTCACCATGGAATCAGTAGCTATGTTGTTGACTCTTGAGACTTGTTCAAAGAGGATGACTAGAAAGTATTGTTTAAAATTATCCACCATTCTCTTATAAGGCATCAGATTATCATCCTTAGTTTGGTATTCATTGTTACCTTGTTTGATGACCAACTATGAATCACCATAAACCTCTAGCTCTTTGATTTTCTATTTGATAGCTATTTTTAGCCCAGAGATTAGTGCTTCATATTCAACTATATTATTTGTGAAAGGAAAGGAAATTTTATATGCTTTACGTATACTATCGCCTTGACGTGTGAGAAAGAGGATATTGGCCCCTGATCCATGCTGAGTATGAGATCTGTCAAAGTATAGTGTCCAACGGTTTTCTTGAATTGTCACAAGGATGCCCTCATTGGGAAATTCTGATATCAATGGTTGATGATCTTCTATAGATACTTCATCTAATTGGTCTACTATTACTTGTCCTTTGATTGATTTTTTGTCCACATATTCTATGTCGAATTCACTAAGTGTCATGACCCACTTCACTATTCTTCCAATAAGAGCTACTTTATCCTATAGATATTTCAAGGGGCCAACTTTGGATATTAGCTTGATTTGTTAGTTCAGCATGTAATTTTTAAGCTTTTGGGATTCGAAGACAATTGCTAAACAAGATCGTTCAATAGCTGTATAGTTTATCTCATAACCAACCAGGGTACAACTAATGTAGTACACTGATCTTTCTATATTATTCTCATCAAGTTGTGCTAACAAAGCTCCTAAAGTTATTGATGTCATTGATACATATAAGATCATAGATTTGTCCTACATAGGAGGCATCAAGATAGGAGGAGTTACCAAATAGTCTTTGACCTACTAAAAATCTTGTTCACATCTTCTATCCCATTTGAAGGTTACATCCTTATGGAGCAAGTGTGTGAAAGGATGGCATTTATTTGCTAATTGTGTTATGAATCTTTGGATTGATTGCAGTTTTCACTATAAGCTATGCAATTGTTTCAATATCTTCGAAGGAGGAATTTCCATGATAGCTTTGAATTTTGTGGGATCTACCTCAATTCCTCTTTGGGATACAATGTAATCCAATAGTTTTCTTGGTGTCATGCCAAAAACATACTTCTTTAGATTTAGGCATAGATTGTACTCTTCTAATTTGTCAAATATTTTAGCCAGATTACCTAGATGTCCTTGTCTTGTGATATATTTTTCCAAAATATTTTCTACATAGTCTTCCATGGTTATGTGAAACATGTCATGAAATATAGTAGTCATCGCCATTTGGTAGATTGATCCTGCGTTCTTTAGGCCAAATGGCATGGCATTCCAACAAAAAGTTCCCCAAGGATAAGTGAATGCTATTTTATGTTGATCCTCAAGTGTTATCTTGATTTGGTTATATTCGGAGAATCCATCCATAAGAGAAAGTATTTCATGACCGAATGTCAAATATACTATCATGTCAATGTTTGAGAGGGAAAAATAATCCTTCGGGCATGCTTTGTTAAGGTCTCTAAAATTAGTTCAGATCCTTATGCCCCTAGTGGGTTTTGAAACTGGTACCAGGTTTGACACCCACTCAAGATAATCAATAAGTCTAATGAATCTGACATCAAGCAATTTTTGTAGCTCCACCTTAACTAGGAGTGCTATCTGAGGGTGCATCTTGCAAAGATTTTATTTTACCAATTTAGTTCCAAGAAAAACCATAAGATGATGAACTACTAAAGATGGATCCAAACCAAGCAAATCTGCATAAGTCCAAGAAAATTTGATCTTTCATTCTTGTATGAAGAATGTGAAGTTTGTTCATTCTTTAGGATCTAGAGAGGCTCCATGATAGGTTATATTTAGTGCATCTATTGTTCCCACATTTATAGGTTCATATTATTCACCAAAACTACTGATCTTTCTTGATACTGTGCGATAGGGAGATTGAATCCTCCATCCTCAGGTGGCTCTAAGAGGTTTTCACCCTCAGATACATCCTTTATTTTATCTTTTTCATGATCTGATAGCGCCACATTGTGGTTTTCACTAGGGGATCTAATTTTGATATTTATATTTTTTTATTTTTGCAACTAGAGCATACAATCTCCCTACCAAAGTATGCTTCTTGTCCAATCTCAATATCAAATCCAATCTTGTAGTCTCCAAGTGGTATACCTTTTCAAAGTCCCATAAACTCAGTGATAGCTTCATGGTTTTGGAATATGTCTACAATAGGTGGTTGATGTTGTTGATCCCAATTGATTAGTTGTGGGTAAATGAGTTGGAGTTCATGTGTTTGGGATGTAGAATTAAAGGAAAGGGTAGTAATGGTGTTTATGAAAATGTCTCCAAAAAGGTATGTGATGTATAGATCATTGTCAATAGGATCAAAGTCATCTAATATCTCAATCGTTGTAGAAGAATAACCTTCCTCACAAGAGGCCTTTTCGGTGTTAGGAGTAATAATGTCTAATGAACCATAGCCTAGTCCTTGATTTTTCTTGCATTTTTTCATGATTATGGGCTCTCTCATACCTTGTTCATTCAAACCAACTCCACCTTTTCCAGTGAATTCCATACCTTTAGCAAGTTGATAAACTTTACTATTTGGATGAATAGGGATTGAAGGTAATTGTTTTTCTTCCTCTTCTTCTTCTTTGTACAGCCATGTAGAGAGATCTTCTTCAAACACCACTTCATCTTTCATGTCTCCCCATTTGGTAAATATTGTAAGTTTGAATTTAATAGTGAAAGGTTGAGCTTTGTTGATTTCCTTCGATCTTCCATATGTTCTTGGTGATGGAGGAAGCTTTCTAATGCAGAAGGATTGATTAAGAAACAAGAATTCAATCAATGAACCCAAAAACATGAAGATCAAACCCACTTACCAATGAAATTGGATTGCAAATCAAGCCATGAATTCAAACACAGGGGTTAGATAAATCAAATCGAACATGATGAATTCAAAATAAGAAATACAACCTCACCATCTCATTGTTGGAGAGCTTGGTGTAGTATGGTGTTGGATTTCTCAAACACTTGAAGCCTCCATGATTGCTAGAAAAATCTTGATTGAAAGTGATGAAAATATGACCTAGATGCTATGATAAAATTCTCTCAATTAATAAATAATAAAATTGACATAACTTAGCTATGAAAATTCTAAGTGGTGAATGTGAAGGATGAAGGGTTATTTCATAGATTAAAGGAAATTAAATCAAGGGTGAAGATGGAGGTTCAATACCCACAAAGAAGGGTTGAGATTGATCCTCAACACCCACAAATGAGAGTGAATTGGGAAGATTAAAGGATGTGATTAATTAGAACTCAAATATCTCCAACATTCTAGGAAAATGGTTAGGATATTTTAGATCAAGGGTTGAGATTAGATTTGAAGATCAAGGGCTAGAAATGGTTGAGACAAGTTAAGTCAAGATATTTTGAGGGAAATTAGCATAATTAAATAATTTTTAAAAAAAATTATGGGGGATAGGAATATGCCATTCTTTTAAAAAGAATATTCTACTAGAGGAAAAATATTAGAAATGGGGTAATTAAATAATTAGATTATTTAATTATATGGGATTAGAAGAAATATTAGATGTGCCTAATTAAATAATTAAAATTATTCAACTAGGGGGATGAAGGGGGAAAATTAGTGATGAAATGGTGAATTAATTAAACAATTCAAGATTATTTAATTAACAGAGGAAAATAAGGTCAAATGATGGAAATGATGTGAAAGGGGGATTAATAATGCAAATTATGTGAAATGATGCTAAATTCAATAATGGTAATAGAAATGATGCTAATGATAGAAAAATGCAGTTTCAGGATGTGTGATATGCATTAGGCATTTTTACATGTCTACACTTTTTTTCCTTGTCTTGTTTATTTCCTTCTTCATCTCAACCAGATCAACATTCTTTACTGGATCAATATCCTTTTGTAAAACATAAGGTTTCACATTCTTGCTTCTACAAATCGTAGCTATGTGTCCAGGTTTATTGCATTTATGACATATGACACCTTTTTGCTAAATAGACTTGCTTCTTGCCATTTTAGATCTGCATTCAAAATCCTTATGCCCAATTCTATTGCATGTATAATAGTAACCATTGAATGATTAAAAAATCATACCATTATTGTAACCATTCATCATCTGACTTCACTATTTTGGTACAACAATAAATCTCACAAAACTACCAAATCTTTTATGTTGTGCCATTGGCGAAAACATTCAAGTCATGTGCAAGTGGGCTTGATTGAAGATAAGTAGGAATATTTAGAGATTTTTAATGGGACAAGTGTCATCATTACACACCTTTATAAAGACATTGACATTATAAGGTAAAATTGGATGCATTATTGGCTATTGGAAATGACTCAACATGCAATTGGTTATGGCTTTCATCAAGGAAGTAAATTCATCAAACAGACACATAATGTCACTACATAGAGCTTGTAAATGAAAATAAATATTATAATTATATTTGTTGTGCCATTGGTTGTAAAACGCCAAGTTGGAATAAGCAGGATCCATTTTCATCAAAATATGTTGGAGACTCCAAAGTATTGATTGTCAAGATAAGAGATCTAACGGTTCATGTAATCGAGAGAAAGGTGTCAAAATGTAAAGAGGAAAATGAATATACTATTGGCCAAAGAAAATGATTCAACAAAACCATGGGAAACACATGGAAGATAAATGTCATGTTCACACTCCTCTAGAATGTGGCAATCAAGTCCCAATTTCAAATTTGCATGATTGGCACATAATGTCTCTCTTTCTCATGCGATAGAATAATCTTATGCATCTAAATAATTGAAGATTTCCTATTCTAATATGTAGTTATTTTGAATCCCTCATAATGAACGATGAAACATTCCTTTATTGTAACTTCAATAAAACTAAGGGGGTTGGTTTCCTCATGATATAAAATAAATTTAATCTTGAGAAAGATAGGATATCTCCTTTTGAGAGGCTAGGAAGAAAATCGATAGACATCTTAGCCTTAACAAGTGCTTCTCAGGGTTGATTGAATATTGTGTAATTGAGTAAATTGTGTCTTTTATATTTTTTTCTCAATCCAGCAATGAAGAGGATGTGAAATTGTGTGCTTGCATATTGATGAAGGGTACTCCCCTTACAATATAAAACTCACAAAAACAACAGATAATGGCACAAAAAAAATGCAAGGAAGAAAATATTTTCTATTATCGATAAAATGAAAAATGAAATCACAACATTATATTTGCCATCACATGGGCTTTCTGATTACATAAATCTGCAAATCTACAAATCAAAGCCACCATCTATGTTGGTCTGGCCTCTCTTATGTAGCCCCCTTTCTCATCCTTTATTTGGAAAGTGTAACTACCCTAGAATCTTCTAGAAAGTGTAACTTCCTCAAGAAGATATTTTGAAATTTTATTAATTTTGGCAGTACAACTTTGTGGGGTCATAAATTTTGATCCAAACGTCAAATTTTCTATTATAATACCTTTTCAAAAATCTCTCAAGAGATGTGCTAGAAAGTAGGGCAAAAAGGCCCACTACTTTTGTTTTTTGCCAATTTTAGGCCTATCTGGAGCCTCTAAGTGCCTCAAAATTGAATTCAAAGATTTTAATAGGATTTTTGAAAATTGAAATTTTAGTATCTCTCAAATTACAAATGGTATTGAAGTGATTTCTTCACCATTGGCTTCAATTTACCATTCTAGAGGTCTATGTAAGATTCTGTGTCCAACCATGCATAAATGAAAGCTTACTGAAAATAGTAACCCTACAAAATTTAGCCCTTATTGAAAAGAAACAACATTTTTTTGGGGTGATGTAAGATTTCTCTTACACCTTAGATGTTCCTGCATCAGACACCTAAGGTAATTTGAAAGGTGACCCTATCACTGCTTAGGAGTTAGATGGAAACCAAGATGGTTAACCTCGGACTTAGATAACCATGATGAATCTTCAACAAGCCCTCCTCTCCATTTCACCAAGTACTCTGCATATTGCCTATTTCTTGTGCTTCTTCCCATACAACTATCTAAAATTTCTTCTATCTCCTCCTTTTCCGAAGTAGGTGCTAGAATATTCCATTGTGCTTCTATTATTTCTTCATCAATTCCTCCTTCACAGTATTTTGTCAAGTATGAAATGTTAAACATAGGTGATATATGAACTTCATCAGGAAACTCTACCTCATATGCATTTCCTAAATCATGCTTCTTTAGGATCTTGCATGGTCCAAACTTCTTCGTCTTTAACTCGTTGTATGTACCAACTAGAAACCTCTCCTTTTGCAAATGAATCATGACTTCATCTCCTACTTGGAACTCATTATACCTCCTTTTTTTATCTTCCTTAGCCTTATATTGTGAGTTCATCTTATTGATACATTTCCTCACCTCTTCATACAAATTCTTCAAGTGTTGAACAAAATCTTCAGCCTCAACACTACTCTTCTCCCCCTTATCCATCTTTCTTAGTTTAGAAGCAATTCTTAGACTACTCCCATACACAATCTGGAATGGTAATTTACCAGTGGTCCTATCGATAGAATTATTGTAAGAAAATTCTACCTACAGTATAATCAAATCCCATCACTTGGGATTATCTCCTACTAAACATCTTAGTAGGTTTCCCAAACTCCTATTCACCACCTCTATTTGTCCATCAATTTGTAGATAGTGTGTAGAACTAAACTTCAAATCTATCTTCAACTTCTTCCATAATGTCCTCAAAAAATAAACAACAAATTTGGTATCTCTGTCTGAAACTATACTCTTCGGTAGACCATGTAGTCTCACCATCTCTCTAAAATATAACTCTGAAATATGAACAACATCATTGGTCTTATGACATGGAATGAAATGTGCCATCTATGAAAATCATTCCACCACTACAAATATGGAATCATTCCCTCTTTCTGTCCTTGGAAAGCGAAGAACAAAATCCATGTTAATATCCTCCCATGGCCTCTTGAGTACAAGTAATAGCTGAAAAAATCCAGTATTACAAATTGTTCCTTTCGCCATCTGACATACTCTACAATTTTGTACAAACTTATTCACATCTTGTTGTAGTTGTGGCCAGTAATAATTCTCACTAACAAGAGCAATGGTCTTATCTCGACTGAAATGTCCAACCAATCCTCCACAATGCTTCTCCTTGATTAGATTTTATCTCATATAACTCCTTGGAATGCACAATTAGCTTCCTCTAAACAACATCCCATCTTGGATTAAGAAATACAACCATCTTGTCCTATCTAATGTAACAAGTTCTAAACAAGCCTTCCAAGCTTCTGCAAAGTCTGGATCTTCAGGATAAAAAATTTTGAGTTCATTGAACCCAACAACCTCTATATTCATCTTTATCAACAATTTTTTCCTTCTACTTAAGGCATATGCAACTCTGTTTGACCTTCCACTCTTGTGCTTCAAAACAAAGGTATAAATATGCAAAAACTCAACCCATTTTAAGTGTGTTTGATTTAATTTTCCTTGACTATTAAGATACTGCAAAGCTTGTTGAACAGTATATAAAACAAATTCTTTTGGAAACAAATAGTGTCTCCATTTCTTCAAAGCTTGAACTATAGCATAAAACTCCTAATCATAAACAAAATATTTCTTCTTTGCATCATTCAAATTTTCACTAAAATAGGCAACAGGTTTACCTTCTTGACTCAAGACAGCTCCAATGGCATTACCGCTAGCATTACAATCTACTTGAAATACCTTGTTGAAATATAGAAGTACCAAAACTGGCTACTCTGTAACTTTCTTCTTCAACATATCAAAACTTTTTGCTACTCCTGTAGTCCACTTAAACTCTTTTCTATCCCCTCTCATTGTTTCAATTTCATCATGTAACAAAGTAAAATGTTTCTCTTAGATTAATAGAAGCCTCCTTTAAAGGGATGGCCCTTGATTGATTTAGATCTCTATAATCCAACTCTATAGCACATGGGACCAATTGGGAAATGATTTGTTTGAAATATTTAATGAAAAGGGATACATATTATTACTACTAAAACAATTGATAACCATTAAGCATGCACCATAGTAGGCAACCACAAATTTCCATACATGGTTTCATTGGACGCGATAGAGAATTTCAGCTATAGAAAGGCCACCAAAGTTTATGGTTAATTATTTTACCATAAGGCTCTTAATTCAAATATTGTTGTCATGATTCAATCATTAGAAGGACAAACAATTCTAGCAACATATGATTTAGTAGTTAGAGCATAAAATAACTTAATAGAAATGGGGAAGATGCCTCCTAGACCTCCTTTACTAGTATTTCTTAAGTTATTAATTTTCTATTGCAAGAGTAAATTCCTAACACAAATCAAGCCCCTCCATCTATGTATTTCTACCCTTACTCTCAAGTAGTAGCAATGCCAATGATGGTGTCATAATTGTCATAAAAAATAGAGTATATGAAGAGTATTCTAAGAAGTTTCTCAATTGATATTATTAATTTGAAAAGATAACAAGCTTCATATTCTATAATACCAAACAAATGGATATAAAGATTCACAAGGAGCAGGCCCCTCCCAACCATCAGGCTAAACAATTTTGGTACTAGCTCTATTAAAAAAGGTTGCACCCCATCCAAACATGATTTAGTCCCAAGGAAAAATTATCTTATAGATGATACATATATTTGGTTTTATCCTTGCAATGATGCACATACACCCAAATCTTGTACTAGGGAAAATATTTAATAAAAAATAGCAAAAAAAAAAGAAGACAAGGTGTTTTTCCAACAATACAACAAGGAAAATAGCTATATTAGTCACCAAGAGTTAAAATTTCAATTTCTATGGTGCAAATGCAAGGCATGTCCCTAAAACAAGAAGAAGAAATTGCTCCTAAATATGCATTGTTCTCTTGGGTTGAAGAGGAAGATGTGTTGGAAAATGACCCTTATACTTCCAAATCCCCTCAAGTACAATCATATTACTTTAACCATTACAAGAGAAGAATTGTGGAAGGACCAAAGGAAATTTTTCATCCTAAGGTAGTCATACAAAAGAATCCAAACATCCAGACATATAATCTTACAATTTAGAGGCATGAGAATGGAAATATACTAACACAAAATAACAAAGCATCAAAAATGCAATTTGAAAGGACCAAGCCTCAAATATTTAGGCCACTTAATGTAGTTGAATAACTGAAGAAAGTTTCACCTCACATTTCCTTATGAGATGTGTTATTTATCCTGAAACAAAATATACTCCTTCAAGAAGCTCTTCAAAAGCAGGGAAACCCAATTTTGACAAATCAAACAATTGTCAAGATTAGAGAAAAGAGAAAATTCCTAGAATACTGCACAAGTTCAATTCCATACTACTTTCCTTAATGTGAATCCAAGAGTAATTAACAAAAAAACCAATACCATTATATTTGATTGTAATAGTGGGTAAGAAGTTGTTACATAATTAAATGATAGGCTATGGTGCTAGTACTACTATAATGCCTAAGTAAATAGAAGATTCTCTTCAAATAACATATGAGCCTTTTGAAATGGAGGTCGTGCAACTATATGGAAAGAAGGTGCCAATAGTGGGAGTCATTAAGGAGTTACCTCTTACTTTGTATGCTTTCCTAAAAATTATTGTGCCTCAAGAGGTTGAAGTCATTCATATCCCACTAGTTTTTAGCATATGTCTTCCAAAATATTTTACTAAAAATAAAATTGAGGTTACCTTTCTCTTTCTTGGTCTCACCTAGTCCTTCGAACTAAATATGATTAAAAAATTAAAGTCTCATCTGAGCCACTTCATAAAGAACAAATCACTAATGAAGTGGTACAATGTTTTTAGCCAACTTATACCATGTTTTTTAAGGATGATTTAAATAATAACATGGAGCTCATGGAAGGAGAAGTTGTTTTTAAAAACCAAAATCAGTAGGAAGAAGCACTTTTATTTGAATCCATACAAACTAATCCATTTAGTAATTTTGATTTGATGGGACTAGGTTCTTATGCGATTTATCATGAAGAACAAATAGTCCCTAAAATAACCATTTCATCTAAAGAAATGGTTGTTGGAACTAATGAATCTACTTGGAAGTTGTATTTTGATGGTGTGAGATTCATTAATAGTTCAAGTAAAAAAAAATTCATTGTATGTCATCAAGGAGAGAAGATACTCAATGTTTTATTGTTCCAATTTAGTTGCACCAAAAATGTAGTAGAATTTGAAGCTTTCATACATGATCTCCCTTTTGTAAAAAGGATGAAGGTCAAATAATTACAATTTTTTGGTGATTCAGAGCTAGTTATCAAATAAATAAGAGGAATAGTTATGTTAAACAATGTAAGAATGAGGTTGTATCATCATAGATTATGGGATTGATTTAAATGTTTCAAATCATTAAATATTGAAGTGATTCCCAAATCTTCAAATATAAAAGTAGATAGAATGGCTCAAATCGGGTTACAGTTTGATCCAAAAGATCTTAAGAATAAAAATGAAGTGAAGTTGATCATTCGGCTCATTATTCTTGATAATAGAGAATATTGGAATTTTTTTGAGAATGATTCTTAAATGTTCTCTCTTTTCAAAAATCTGATGAATTCATAAAATAGTTGCAACTGAAGATTGAAGAGGCTTACGAGGAGAAAATAATGCAATTAAATCAAATGAATTGTCAAGAGGATTGATAGCCTTCGAGAGTTTGTTTGGTCTAGATGATGCCAAGGTGGATAGAAGGAATTTTTTTTCTAATAAAGGAGACTATACTAAGATAGAATTCAGCAATGGAAGGAAGGTCAAAGTTGGAAATGTCACGACCCAAGATTAAAGGAATAAGTTGATTTCCTCTTTTAACTAATATGATATGGTAATGGTCTAGAATTATAAGGATATTAAAGGAAGTAATAGAAAGGTGATCCAACACACAATTAAGTTAACTCCTAGGTCAAAACCTATTCAAAAAAATCAGATATCATTTAATCCAAAATTTGAGCCTCTAATGAAAATAGAATTCGGTAAGCTAATAGACTCAAAGATTATATTTCCAATCAAACACTCAACATGGGTATAAAATTTGGTCATGGTAAGAAAAAAGAATGGAAAGATATGACTTTATGTTGAATTAAAATATTTGAACAAATCTTCTCTTAAAGATCACTATCTACTCCCCTAAATGGAACAAATACTTCAGACAATTATTAAATTAGTAAGGTTTTCTCTACTTGAAAAATTCTTTGAGTATAATCAAATTTGGCTTAAAGAAGAATATCAATATAAGACCAAATTCACAAGAAAACTTGGGGTATATTTTATTATGCTAAAATTACTTTTGTTATTTTGAATGTGAGAGCTAACTTTCAACATGCTATGGGCATTATGTTTGGCGAGTTGATAAAAAAACTTATTCTAGTTTACTTAGATGATCTCACAATGTTTTCAAATTCAAATGAGGATCCAAGAATTTTTAATCTCACTAAGTCCTTAGAATTTGTATTTGGAGTACCATAGAGTAAACTCCTTGAAGACATTTCCTTAAAAGAAGGGATTTGTATAGATTTAGACATAGATAAAGCTATTCTATATTTACCTTTGCTAGTTAACAAGAATTTTGTTGAATCTTTCTTGGGAAAGATTAATTTTTTAGGAAGATTCATTTCAAATCCTACAGGATTGGTCTGGTTCATCACCTTGATGCTTGAAAAAGATCAAAAATTCAAATGGACCATTGAAGGAAGACAAGATTTTGAAAATATTAAGCAATCCATATCAACAAAACCTATTATGGTTAATCCTATTTTTTCTAATGTATGTGTATCGAGGTGATCACAAAATAGCAACAACCTTGAATCAAAAAAATGAAATAGGAAAAGAAGAGCATCATATTGCTTTAAGTTCTAGAACCATGAAAGGCTATTAAACTAATCATAATTTTGTTGAAAAATAAGTTTATGCATTAGCCAAAGGTCCTAAAAACTTTAGAAACCTAATATCAAGAAACAAATTCAGGTGTATATGGCTCACCCAAGTGTCTATGAGTATATCATGGAGGAAGAGATTGATGAAAATTGAAATTTGGATTACAAATATTTTAGAATGTGACATAGAAGTGAATCCTAGTAAGCTAGTTAGAGGAAGAGCTCTTTATGAACATATAGTACAGAATGGAGATTCAATAACATGAGATGATCAAGCTTCTAAAATAGTCTTTATTAATCAACAAGAAGAATCATGGTCATGGATAAAAGATAGGGTGTGTTTCATGGAGATAGGACACTATCCAAGTCATCTTCCTCATTTCAAAAAATAATTTTATACACTCCAATGAGCCAATTACTATTGGGATTAGCCAAAATTTGAATGCATAATATAACCTTCCTCAAGTGAAAACTAAATTAGCACAATAGGATATCTATCATATACAAATGAGAGTGTATAATAAAATGCAATGGCACATGAATCTTAAAAAATCCTTATGGGCTGATTGTATCACCCCAAAATAGATCATAGGTACATCCCCTTATGCCTCAATATAATAAAAGATGTAGTAATGTCAATATCGATGGATATTCCTACTATCTATTTCATCAAGCAGCTCCAAATCACATAAAATGGCCTAATGGAGGTTTAGCATGAAGAATTAATGGAACTTCAAGAGAAAATGGTGTCAAACATTTAAATTATATGCCCAATTATTAATAGATAATTAAGTGGTGGTTCAAATAGAAAATCAATAACCCACAATTCAAATTAGGCAATTTTGTATTACAGTGAGAGAAATGAGTTGCCAAGCTAGGACAACATTCAAATTTTGATTCTCTATAGAGTGGTCCATATAAAATTGTCGCATGCAAACAAGTTAATGCCTATAAGTTGAAGAATGAAGATGATAAGTTGTTGAATATTTTAGCTAATAGAATCTTCTCAAAACACCTTAACTAAAATATATGAATTCAACCTTATATATAGTTAGATTAAGTGTGATGCTTCTTTCCAATGAATGGGTTTTTGTTTGCCTCTTTCACATAACTACATGATACAAATTTATTTTTAGTTATGTGTTGATTTTGAATAAGAAGAATTTAAAATCTACCAAGTGTCCCTCTTTATTTAAATTGCAATAAAATGAATCTATGAATTTTTAAAAAAATTAATAGAAGGATAGTTCAACTACCTAATTTCATGCACAATAAATATGGTGGCACCAAATATATTGTTGTCATATGAAAAACTAGAAATGATGGTAGAAAAGAAGGTTTGAGTGTGTGAGGAACCATTTATCGCTACTATCATTGATATAAACCATGAAAATCATAAAGTCCATATGAGTTTTTTTATGTAAATAGGAGTTGAGGAGCGAAGGCAAGTTCAATTGAGATATTGTGAATATTTTTCAATCATCTTTGCATTTGTGTCAACCCAATTTTTATTGCATTTAAATTATAATATGAAAAATTGAATTATTGAGGAAATTCAATATGTTTAATGAAATTTTTGATATTTTTGAGAAGTTTGAAAGAAGTTGACCGTTATTGACTATGTGATCTTTTGAACTATCTTATACTTTAACATGATTAAACGTTACTGATGGACTATGTAAGTGCAAGTGTGTGCATTTTCAGGATAACAAGTTGAAGAACGAGGACACGATTCAAGTAGGATTGTTTAGCCGGATCAAATGGTAAGCTCGATGGAATTTGGGTGCACACACCACAAATGGCATGATAGTTGAATTTGAAAACTGCATATAGAATATCATAATGACTTGATTCAATGACTGAAAATGTAGGCTTGATGATGATATACATGTGATTTGTTATTTAATTGTCTATTTTGATCTTGTATCTTCAACAATGTGGAAAGAATATGATAGAATGATTTAAAAAATATACATTTGTATAAAAAGGCATGCCTGAAGGATAAGAAAACAACATTGTTTTGTTATAAACAAAATTTGTTTTGCAATAAATAGCATTGTTTTGTTAAAAACAACATTTGTATTGTTGCAAACAACATTGTTTTGTTATAAACAACATTGTTTTGCAATAAACAATATTGTTTTTTTATAAAAAAACATTTATTTTGTTGCAAATAGCATTGTTTTTTTTATAAACAACATTTGTTTTGCTACAAATAACATTTGTTCTGCTACAAACAACATTGTTATGATAAAAACAACTTTGTTATGCTAAAAAAAACTTTGTTTTATTACAAATAGCATATCAGTATGTGGAAACTATACAAATAGACATGTTCTCAATTCTTTTTACTTCTTGTATTTCTGACAAACGATATGCCAATCTGTAACATTATTTTGAATGGAAGCAATCTGATATAATGGTTTGTATTTCAGAATATATGCACAAATAAATAACTTAAGTCGGCACATATATATGTATGCACATAAATGTTCGTCTATGTACATACACATACTTGTGACATACCTTCTTTTGTTACTTATCTATTTATTCTTAAATGAATACTAAATTACGTGAATGTAATCATGTGACATGTGTTTGAAATGAATGGATAATGTTATAATTAGTTCCATTTTGAATCATTTTTTTAATTTTTAATAAGTTGAGGAAATAGGTAGACCGAATTACTTTTCCATAGATATGTGTATAAAGAATATTCTCTTGTTTGAATAAGAACATCAATACCTAAGTAGACTAGAGCACCTCAAGGTAGATGTTGCTAGAGGGTAGATAGTTGCTAGGGAATAACTGTGTTGTTGAAAGTTACCTTCTAGGATGGGTGCCAAAATGGAGTTCAGAGAGTATAGGTTTTTGCTTTATCCAAAACCTATCATTTGTTGTTGCAACTCAATTTTTATGTTTGGCCAAGAAAATAGCCCATTATGTATGTATGGACTTTGTGATAACACCCTCTACCATTCCTAGCATAGATCTTGCATTTTTCTAATCATAGATAGAGATGCATGTTGATGTATGGGCACACACTATATTCCACCTTATAGATTGTTCTCTTGCTAAAATTTCCATGCAGGGTCAGATATTGTTCAAGTTGGAAGAATTATGGGGAAGTGTAAGCTTCATGGTTGGGCGGTAAAGTTCTTCAACCATGTTCTCATCCACTAGTGGAGGCGAGCATCAAGAGGAAACCTTGGATGTTTTCACAATTATCATGGTCTATGATGTAATCTTGATGTAAAATTTGTATATTGTATTGACTTTGTGGCCCTATGAGCCAAGTCAACTTGGATATTGTAATTGACATTGAAATTGAATATATATATATATGACTCATTTTAATTAGACATGTGTTGCTATGATTTAAAATAACTACTTATTTATGCCTTTTTAAAATTAAATATTTATTATGTTATTTGCAATAATATAATTAAGTAATTATTAGAATGGGTTATTTTGGTATCAGAGCTTAGGGTTCAACTCTAGGCCTTTTGAGTCCACAATAGCCATGACTAGGGGATAGTTGACCCTTGACCAACTTGAGTTGTCCTAAGGATTGACCAAACCTTGATTGAATGCAGGTATGGGAAGGTCTAAGTCAGGATAAAAGAAAGGGAAGACCGTTAGGACCTCGAACAAGAAAGTTGTATTGGAAGAAAACACCAAGACTAAGGCTCAACCTGAGATTCTCGATGATGAAACTCTAGCCCAAGCCCTCACTCAACTTAATTTGGAGAGATGCAAGAAGATTGAGGAATCAAAGTGAACACCTAAGATTAAGAATCTTTCCGCAATTAGAGATTGGTCGCTAGGGTTTGGACCAAACACACCCTTATTAATGTTTTCAATTTGGATTGCACCCTAGCTAAGATTGGCTCAACTATCCTGTTGAAACATGGAAACACTCTCAAGTTGTGGATGACCTATGGCGAGAATGAATCTCTAGATAGGGTTGGTTCCCCTAACAGATCACCTAATCTAAATGATGTTTCTGAGAAAATGGTTTAGAAAAATAACTTGAAATGAAATCCTAAACCTAATGGCAATGCACTAGAACTTTAACTTTTTTCACCAACTTAACTTGCAACCAATTCTCAAAAAAATAACTTTCACAACCTCAAATGCATCATACAACACAACAATGATTTGCATGAAGGTTTGGAAACAAACACCAATACACAAACAACAATATATGACTAAATAAACTACTAAAAATTACATATAAATGACTAATTTTAGTCACATGACTATTAGTAGTTTATTGCTGGTCATTTATAACGCGACTAAATTTATGACTAAACCGTTTTAGTCAATTATTTAGTCATTCATTTTTAGTCATTGATTTGTTCATTGATTTGGTCATTGATTTAGTCATTGATTTAGTCGTATATTTAGTCATTAATTTAGTCATACATTTAGTCATACATTTAGTCATATATTTAGTAATTAGTTTAATCATTGATTGTTGTTAACTGGTCATTTATCTAGTCACGGCAGTCATTTATTTATTCATATATTTAGTCATTACTTTAGTCATATATTTAGTCATTAATTTAGTCATATATGTAGTCATAAATTTAGTTATTACTTTATTCATTACATTAGTCATATATTTAGTCATTACTTTAGTCATATATTTAGTCATTAATTTAGTCATATATTTAGTCATTAATTTATTCATTAATTTAGTCATTTAGTCATATATTTATTCATTGATTTAGTCATTACTTTATTCATATATTTAGTCATTAATTTAGTCATTTTTATTTAGTGGTTTCCATTAATAAAAAAGATTACTCATCAACTATCTAAAATATTTGCATAATAAAACAACAATGAGAAGGTAAAAATAGCTTATTTTATTAATCAAAAAGATAATACATCCAGTTGTGTAAGCTTGAAAATGGAGTTACAATTTTTTGTCCCAACATGAAAGAACTTGAAAAGATTACAATACATTGCTAAGAGATAAAAGAACTAGCTGAAATCTAATCCAAAACCTTGCCTTTATGTTATTCAACAGCTTACAAAAGAATAGGAACATGACTGTTCTTTTATGTCATAACCTATAGTCCCTTACCCTTGTAATGCATAAGTACATGATACATCTTTGCAAAGGAACTTTCATTCCATTATTGTGATAAAGCTCCAATCATTTGTACGCTTCCCTCATTCTAATTTTACTATCATCTTATGACCATGTTAATTGTTACTTCATTATTTCTCTTACCATTGAACTATCCCTTAAAAAATTTGATCATTTACCTCTTCATCTTCATATCTTGTTGGTTTCTTTATCACCAATCACAAATCCTACCAATTGAAGTAAATTTGAGCCATTGTCCACAACTTTCCTTCCTGTTAGCAAATCTAGAAGAACAATACCATAGCTGTAAACATCATATTTCTCATTAAGCCTTGAGGTTCTTGCATATTCATGGTCAATATAACTAATAGTACCCATAACATAGGTGGAGGTGTGATTTTTGGCCAAGGAAATGTACTTGGCAATGCCAAATTTTGACAAATGTGCTTCAAAGTTGTCATCTAAAACAATGTTAGATATCTTTACATCCCTGTGAGCAATGCATTGGTTACAGTCACGATGAAGATATGCTAATCATTTTGTAGCACCATAGGCTATCTTTAGATGAGTATCCCAATCTAATTTAATCTTCTTTGATGTTCCTACACAAAAACTTAAAATTTTTGTTAGGTTCTCCCCAATCTATTTTGATCAAATGGTACAAATATTGATTGGACCCATATTTCATAAATCTATCATGTTTTTGCATAACATCATTTGCTCACCATGTAGGATATCCCAGAGACTTCCATTTACCATGTAGTCATAAAATAGAAACAAGAAAAATATAGAACTGCATAGTACTAAAAAAAATAAAAAAGAACTTGGAAAAAAGGATGTTGAAGACATTCAGCTGCAGTTGGCACCTGCATTTTTTGTACAGCCTCAGCTCTATCCACCTAGTCCAAAACAAAAAGCATGTGAACCAAGTTAGAATCCCCACAGAATCATAAAGAACAAAAAACTTCATATGCTAACAACAACAAAAGTAAATACTAAACAAGAACAAAATTGGAGAAATTGGCTTGGCAAATGAAGGCAGCAGGGTATTTCCATATTCAAGACTTTTACTTATTGTTGTGCTTAGAAGAAAAAAGAATCATTTATCTACCACCATAGTGAAAATTTAGCAATTGCATTTGGTTTTTTAAACATGGCCCCTGGTACAACTATTAGAGTTGTTAAGAACCTTCGAGTATGCTCTGATTTTCACACTGCATCTAAATTCATCTCCAGGATTGTTGCAAGAGAGCATTTTGAGTTTTTGTTTTTGAGAAATCTCTAGGTACACTGCTAGTGAAAGGATCATTAATGAAAAAAGAGATTTCATCTTCAGGTAAGCCTCTTTGGTTTTTCATTTTGAATAGATTTTTCTATTTTGGTAAGTATTGTGTTCTTGTGGTAGTCTTTACTATTAAGTTATTAACATTTGGAAAAGAGCATTACCCTCTTATACTCCATTCCTACTCTAAAATTCTATCCCATGTTTTGTATATGCATTGACTATAATATCATTGTTTAGTTTAGTAGGAGAAAGATATGTAAATTTCATTCCTTTTACTCTATGTATGGGGCTTTTTTTGTCGAATTATGAATTTGATAGAGAATCAAAATGTAGTAAAGAAATGACTATAGATCTTGCTTTAAATATTAGATCTAACGATCCCATTGATATTCATGATTTTAAAAAGAAAATGGAACTTCTTTCTTTAATAGGCACCTTTCCTCTTGATAATGAATTTTTTTTACAACACTATAGTGAACTTGCAAACAACTACAATTCTAGTGGGAGGAAGCTATAGAATATGGCAATTAAGTAGCAAGAATGAAATGCAAGGAGGACACACAGATGATGAAATATTTTCTTAACTTAAGAAACAAATTAGAATGCACTTCAGGGCAATCAAACCTATAGGAACTGCACAAAAAAAAAATTAAGCTCCAAAAATGTGAAATTTATAGAGGTCAAACAACGAGAACGAAATGTACTGGATTTTTCTTTTAATTTCTTTTCTTTTTCTTTTTCTATAGCTAATCTCTAATGTTGAGTCTTAACATGCATTATGTAGATAACTTTGGTTCTCTCTCAAAGTCAATTTCAACCTACAAATCAAAGATGACATGTATTCGAACTCCATATCATGACATTTAATTCCACATTAGATCTATAATATTAAATATGTAGTAGTAAAACAATAATTTTTATTGAAAAAACTTATAGTTCCAAAAAGAGCATAGGCAACCACAAGTGGGGGAGAAGCAAGGTAATTTGCATAAGTCAAGGGATGAAAACACCCTTCAAAGTTTCTATTTCCCGAAAGAATAGCTGCAACAACTATATCTAAAAGAAAGCAATAAATGGTATAAAATGATTAGAAGAGAAAATAAGGTACAATAAATCCCTAACAGGAAAAAAAGAAAATGAGCTTTCACCCAACAAAAACACAAAGGCAGCCCTAAATCCAAAATTTTGGTATCTAAATCACTAAAAATTATATTTGATAAAATAAAGGTGAGAAGGAAGCCTTCTTATGGAGTGACAAAGCTCAAGAAGCTTATGAGAAGCTTAAGAAAGTAATTAGCATGCAAATACTTGGTATTCACAATTTCTCACAACCATTTGTGGTAAATTGTAATGCTTCAAGTGAAGGATTGGAGTTGTGCTAATGCAAATGAGTCATGCTATAACATTTGCAACAAAAAAGGTGAAAATTTCAAAACGAACATATTCTATTATGCATGGTAGTAAGAATAGACCACAACAATCTAAAATCCTTGCTTGGCCAAGGTGATTTGAACAATCAACAACAAGTGATTGTCTTTTGGTCTTCATGACTGCCATTACTGTGATCTCAAGTCATACTTTAAGTCTGACTATGATCACCATACCTACAACCATTCATGCATTTGTGTCATAAATCCTTTGCCTCTTGCTTTCATTGCCTCTTAGTTGCCATTATGATTCTTATACTAGCATTTATGTCCTCTATAGACTCTTCTATCATGGGCACGTCATATCCTTCTCATAATTGTCTGTCTTATTTTCTTTTTCAAGGACTTTTTTATTAAATACTTGATGGGCTTGCTTTCTCATGGACTATCACTTCTCTTTTGACTATGTAGTATGCTTATATGGATCTTTTTTCATACTCAATACCGTCATCCTCACTTTAAAATAGAGAAAAAAAATTGATGTTTAATCAAAGCTTAGGTTGAAAGTCCACTATCTTATGATGGCACTACTTTTTGATGATTGAGACTATTTTATTATAGCAAGATCTTGCTTGTTATCTTGGAAAAACAAGCTTATAGACTATTAACATCCTACTATTGTCTTTCATGGCACTATAGATTTGAAACTATCTTCTAATTATAATTTAGGTATGATCACTATCCTTGCTCTTGAATTCCCTTCCATCTAACTTTCCTTGCTCATTTGGCACTACTCATCTTGTCATTTCTATGATGCAAACCTTTCAAAACTAGATCCACATCACCATTATCATTCTTATATAAACCCTAGGGTTAAGTACTTGGGGTGCAATTGTGTCATTCCTCATGAAGATTGACCTATAGATTTTAAACTAACCATCCTCTTTCATGACTATAACTTCATATTAGCCTTCCATTATGCATTTCATATTTCATAGATTCTAGCCCAATTGGATTGCCATGGCATGTAATATGATTATTCACTTGGTACAAACTATTCTTATCTTAGTTTCATGGAGAGAATTCACATTTTGTAGTAAAATATTTTAGTTTGAGAAATGTCATGGGTATGTAAATGGGTGAATTCAAGAAGTTGCAACAGGTTGTAGCATATTTGTTGATAGTAGTCATTGCTCTATCACTCATCATTTTGTGCTCTTTTTTTCCCTCCTCCTCTATGTGCATCCTTGAATTACAATTATCAATTTTCAATTACTCCTCATTATGGTCCTTCCCAATAAAGTTCACCATATATACAACTCCTGCATGGCATCAAGACTGATTCAGATAAATCTTTACAGTTTCAAACATATTAAACATAAGATAAATCTTTACAGTTTCAAACATATTCAGCATAAGTAAGCTCTAAATAATGTCATTTTTATCTTAAAATCTCATTTTATAAGTTTCTTTTAAAGTAATTTTCCAATTGATCATAGTATTTGTACAAAATAGTTGAATGATTAGGGAGTCAAAGTATGGTGAGCATAGCCTTTAGGAGTCTACATGTCTCTAAAATCATATTGCCTCTGTGTATTACTCCATGCTACCTGTCCACCTATTATGTGCATGAAAACCCTTGACTAATACACACTCATTCACTTGATTAATACATCATGTCTCAAGGTTTCAAATCCACAATCATTCACCTGCTTAATACACCACTTTGGCACATAAGACAAGATTGTTGCCTTGTGACTGCTTGCACACATCATAGTCACTATGTCGATTCTAAATAGAAAATATTATGCTAATAAAAGTTTGAATAATTTCACCATGTACTTCCCACTCTACATGTCTACATGGGTTGGGGCCATCAATGGTTTCAATCAAATTGACAATTAAACTTCAACTCAGGAAATTTTTTGAACCCATTGGATTTGGCAATTGTGATAATTCAAATGACAATAATCTTGACAGTATGGGTTCAACAACCTCTTGATTTATTAACACCAAGCACCACACTTATTTAAGGGAAATGTCTCAGTGTTTTAAGAAGCCAATTCTTGACTTGGATTAGTTCCAAATGTTTTTTGGTTTCAAATCCATGCTCATTCGCATGGTAATTTTTTCACTTGGGTATGTAAAACAAGAATCTTGCCTTGCTTGCAGCTTGCATGCATCCTAGTCATTGTGTCATATGTGATGCTTACCTCTACTATTTTTCCCTAAGTTACCAATCTTGGACATCAGTCTAGTGTGGGCAAGGTTCAACTAGGGTTCACCATTTGGCTTGTGGATTCATCCAAGACAACCTCATGAGAACTTGCATAGAATTTTCACATTTTGTCTTCATATTTTATTACAAGGTTCATGATTTTGTTTAAAACCTAAATAAATTATTGGAATTCATTTGTGTCTTGCAAATAACTATTTGAATTTAAATTGTGATAGTGGAAGGAATAAAGGCGGCACAAAATTGGTCGAATACTTTGTGCCATTTCTTTTTCCAAGAAGAGCTTCAAGTATTTGAGGCTTTCCTACTCAAGAGTCCTATGGGGTCAAGTCACAATTCCCCACTCCATGAACCATTCACACAACACTAGGAACCATGCCATGCAACTTCAAAAACATTGTACAACTCTTGCATAGCCCTTCACATCACGTGTCATTCATACAATTCCAAGGATCATTCCTCATAATTACACAAACAACTATGTATGAATTCTATGCCATATTTACATCTATGCACACAAGGCACATAGTCCAAAACACAACACAAAACCCTACACAACCTTTCAAAACATTGTGCTACATCTAAATCCATGCAATCAACCATTGTCCACAACTTCTAGAGTCATTTCATGACAAGACACTTGTCAACATGGTGAGCAACCGAAAACCAGCTCATCAAAAGATGAGGAATCACACATCAGTTAACAAGAAAACATAGGCAGATATAAAATAGATAGCAGAAAATGCATAGCCATACATCTCTCAAGAAAGGGATTGTTAAAAAATCTAGAGCTCACTTCAAGCATAATTATAGCCTTTAGTTCATTGATTGTGGAATCTTAATAGTTTTTTAAAAATGTATTATGGGTTTGTAAAGATGATGAAGGGGAAATTTTCAAAAGGGAAAGGGCGCAAATCTGGAAAACACTATTGTTTCCCTATAAAATTTTCTTGATAATTTGTAACAACCTTGTAAAGAGAGTAGAGACTACTTGGCCATCAACTAAGTTTTGTGTTATTGTTAGCAAGAACATTGAGAAAGTATCAAGTCGAGTTGGGTTCAATTATCAATCTTAACGGCCTCAACAACAATCAAGCATGTTGAATCCTTCTTAATGCTTATTTTGGTTGTTAGATGAAATAATCTAAACCATTATTGCATTACAATTTACATATATTAGGTGTGCATGGTTGACCTTCATGCCCGTGTTGGCTATATTAAGGAAACCCTAAACATTATCACTAAGATGCTAGATAAATTTGTGGTACATGTGGATCATATATGAATATAGGCTGAGTATTTCCAGTAACACTGCTTTTTTAGTTGGATCCTAAAAATGCTGAAACTTATGTTCTTCTCTAAAACATTTGTACGAGGTTCAAATAGTAAAGAGATTGATGAAAGATGGAGAAATTAAAAAGATACCCAGATGTAGTTGGATTGAAGGTTGTAAACTGGTACATTTTTTTGTGTAGGAGACAAATTGCATCCACAAACATGGCAGAGCTATGCAAAGTAGGAGAAATCGGCTTGGCAAATGAAGGCAGCAAGGTATAAAGAATCATTTATCTACCACCATAGTGAAAAGTTAGTAATCGCATTTGGTTTGTTAAACATGGCCCCTAGTACAACTATTAGAGTTGTTAAGAACCTTCAAGTATGTTTTTATTGCCACACCGCATCTAAATTCATCTCCAAGATTGTTGCAAGAGAAATTATTCTGAGAGATGTGAGCCATTTCCATCATTTTAAATAGGGACACCATCGGCCTAACATTACTACATTGGGGGAACTTCCCTCATAGCTCCACTGATAGACCGATAAGGTGGGGGAAGTCAATTCCATTTTCTATAATGTGGTAAGATTCATACAGGAAATTTTATGCCAGGTTAGGGAACTCTTCTTGGAGGTTCTAAATGATTTGCCTCTTTTTTATAAGACTTTGTTGGTAGTGCCACCTGGATCACAGTTGTTTGGTGGGATTCTAAACCCAGACAATGAGGTGCAGTTGTGGAAATCTCATAGAGAGAAGCTACAAGCTACCATTATTATTATTTTGAGCGAATTTATATCAGATTTTTGCTTAGCGTGGCTTAAGACATGTGCAAATGATATTCTCTTTGAAAATAGGCTTGGGGGGAATTATTTGCTTGATCTTGTGAAAAGTGGCAAGGAACTTGTAGAGAATGAGACATTGATCAGAGAAACATTTCACAATCCAGATGCATTTGAAGAGAGCTTGGAGTGGCTAAAAATGGTTTTTGGTTCAAATGTTGAGTTTCCATGGCAATGTGTGTGTGAGATTGTTCTGAAGCACTCAAAGAGTCTGTGGGATGAAATTTTTTAAAGCCTATTTGTTAGTAGGATGAAACAAATAATATTCAATGGATTTGTAGATCTATGTGAGAGAGTTAAGGTTGGTAAATTCCTTGAAGCCATGGTTACATCTCTGGCAAGTTACAAAGATGTTGAAACCCATTTGCATAAATTAACTACTAGTGAGGCTTGGCTTGTCAAGAGAGGGGACCTAAAAAGTGTCAATTTACCTGGGTTGAGTTTTAGATTTATGATGACAAATGATGAAGACTGGTTTGGTCACCTTAATGCTTATTTTGGAATTGAGGCTAGTGAAATAAAAGATACCATAGATGAGGGGTCCAAGAATATTTTGGAAGACCTCCTAAGTTTTCTTCATGCACATAAATCTCCTTCAAGGATAAATGATTTAGCACCTTATTTGCAAGAGCAATGCTTCCATTTTATCTCAACATTGATTTTTGAGATTGAAGAACATCTTGCACATCTTTTAGAAGCTCTCTATCAAGAAATAAAAAATGAGGAGATGCCAGAAAAAAAAATGAAGGAGACACTAGAACTGATAGTTATAATTGAAAGGGAACTTTTCTTAGGAAGGCTTTTAGTTGCTCTTAGTTTTCATTCAACTTCCCTTCCACTAGTTCTTGGCTCATCTCAACTCTAATTTGTCGAGAACAACACTTTAGTTTCAAGGAAAGGATCTTTGACTTTTAGATATTTAGATACTAATTTTGATTACCCTCTTCTACATAGTTCTAGAAGAAAAATACTAATGAGAGGGGTCGGTTTGAAGCCTAAATCACAAGATAAAAATAATAGCACCAAATTGAATAAACTGAGAACTATGTAGAATCTTTGTATTAGAGCTCATAGCATGTGGATATTAGGGATAATTGAAGAGCTTTCAGGAATTCTCACAAGAGATCTAAGGGAGGATGATTCTTTATCCATATTCAATACTAAATTATTAATTCAAAAAGATAGGATTGTTTGAAATTTGACACCAACTCTTAGTAAACTTACTAAATCTGGTACAGGGGCACCATAGGAGTCCAATTTTCAAGTTTTTTCAATTTTGGTTATGTAATGGGTTTTAGGTGATTTTTAGGTGTTTTCATCTAAATAATCTCTAATAGACAATTTTTTATGTGATTTGAGTCAATAGATTCCATAGGGTTAATATTGCTAAATGATGTAAAAGTTACCAAATTGTTGTAATGGCAATATCGGAAAAATGCAAAAAAATTGCAAATGGTGGAATGTCAAGCGTCAAGTAGTTAGAAAGTTGGTTTGTGTTGACTATTCTGGTGAGTTATGAAGTATAAGAGACTAATAAATCCTTGAGAGGACAAAGGGAGTCATAGATACTTTGTATCTTGAAGATCAAGAAATAAAAATTCCCTAATTCATTGTATTTTCTGTGTTTTTTTATGAAAATTGTTGCTCTCTTGCTCTGTACGATTTTGTACGAGCTCCTTGCACTATAAACTAAACTGGAATTGTTTGGGAAATGAATCTAATTTATTTTGACAGTGGTTTGATCAATGAGTTTTGAGCAACTTATAGGCTTTTGTTTGATTGCGAGTCTGCAACCTTGTTGGAGGGTTTGAGTTCTTTCAAAATGTAAAATTAGCCCATTCCACTATTATATTAGGCTATAGAAAGGTGGAATGGGCACCAATAAAGTATTATTAGATGTAGGTATAGGTTTTTAAGATTGGGGAAAGCGTTTGAAGGAGAAATCAATGTTGCCCTAGTGAAATTTTTGTAGATTTGGCCTAAAATGCATAGCTAGAAATGGTAGTTGGGGAAAATTGCTTATGGTTTGGTTGGGAGATATTTGTTTTGGAATGAGAAGGTATATATTGAGGCGTTTCAAGCATTATTAGAGTAGTTTGAGGTTTGGAGAGCTGAGTTACTTAAAACCCTCGTTGTTTCCATTGAGTTTTTAGTGAAATTTGATGGTTAAAGGTGGGGAATGGTAGAAAACCTTTGGGGAAGAAAAATTTGAAGGTTTATTAAGCTTGTGCAGGTCATTTGAAGATTTTTTGATTCTTTGGAAGAGGAAGGTAGAGTGTCAAAATAGGATTTTCGCTAAACCCTCCTTAAACTTGATAAAAATGAGGGTTTATTGGTTTGGCATTTAGATCTATGTTTTCGTGGCTAAAAATTGATGAATTTGTTGTTTTGTGGGTTGTAGAAGGTCTGAAAACAATAATTTGGGTTTGGACAAGAGTTTAGAGACATGATCCTTTGTAAAATTGACCTATTTGAGGTCTAGGATAGCATAGAAACTTGTTTTTGAGAAGGATGGTCCAAAGTGACCTATACTGCTTTTGAGTTATGTTTTATACTGGCATAAAGGGTGTCTAAAAATATATTTTGTTAGTGGGTTCAGTGAGTTTTAGGAAAGATAAGGTCAAGAAACCTTAGTTGCAAACCTATAAGGGAAACTAGTTGAAAAGTTGAAGAGTTGATGTCATGAACTTTTAATAGTTGCAAAGTTGTTTCAAAGGTCTCAAATTGTGATTGACAGTTGGAAGAACCCCTAGATTGCATCAAAATATAAGTCCTTTCTTTTATTCTATATACAATTTCCTTCAATGGATACATGTAGAGATTCATAAGACTCGATACTGAACCAAGAAACAAATATTATGACAATGATTACCAGAAAAAAGAGATTTGAAGATTGAAATCGATAACTAACATGATAACAGAGTTAAGGTGCCAAAAAAACCTATAATTACTTTGTAATCAAATTCCATTTGCAAATTACTAGTAAAACAACTGAAATGGTTTGCTTTCTACCCCTCGCAAGTGACAACTACACCATATTTAATACTATAATTCTTAACTCAAAAAGATGGCAATGTTTGAAATTTAACACTTAATATTCTCATCAGAATGACCCATTTCAGTTGCCTTGAAATATTTTGTTAGCATGTGATATAGAATTCAACAAAAAACACATCAACCATGATGCATACAAAAAATGGAGTAAATCTTACTTGCAAGAGCTTGGCAGTAAGCCTAAACTAAAGTGCTCGCCAAAATTCCTAAGACCATCACAAGCAAATTTGCCATAATTTTTGCAACTTGTATATGCCATATGTAATTTCATAAAACAAATGCAAATGTATATATAGTTTAAAAGCAAAATTTCGAACTTCTTCATACAATAATAATATTACTATAGTAGGCTCCAAACAAGAAACATGTCCTCAATAAATGATGTAAGAGACTCGTGTTGGATATAAAACCAAAATAGCTTATGAAACAATGTACAAAAATTATTGTCTTACATATAATTACACACACGAACATAGAGCTATCTACAATAATGGAGTGGGAATGAAGAAGATTACAATCCTAATGTGATCATCTCTCTAATCCTTTCCAAGTAAAATTAAATCCCTATGGGGCCTCAAATAGGAATATGAAGGGACACATCATAAAGAGGTGATAAAAGATTGTAACTATTATCAATTTGAAATTGCACCCTTGTTGAACCTGATGTTCAACACCTCAGTGTAACATGGGAAGACCTCTAAAGTTGTGGGTCACTTGTAGACAGAGGTCAACCTCCGGAGAAGGACGGCTTCCTTTGGTGTCACCTAAACTACTGATTCTTTGAAGGGAAAGGGAGAAAGAATACATCAGAATAAAACTAAACTATGGTGATGCACCAAAATGACAGGAACCATGAGATACTCAATTTACAATTGAGTACTGATGATGGACATAATATTACACATCAAATCTTGCAAGCCTTGCACTAACGTTTCACAAATAGGTTCGATTCACACACTTTTTCCGAAGAGGAAAGAAAATTTTTCACAAACTAGAATCCCTGTGTGACTAAGTGAACACAATTTGTGATTTGTATAATGATACTTTTGCAAAGGAAGGCATGAAACACAAGATAAAGTTATGAAGGAATGAAAGAAATTCACAAAAATAACTTAATCATGAACCTGAAATGCACAACACTTTGCAAGAACAAGATGGAAATATGAACATCAACAGTGATCAAGGTAAGCTTTATATAACATGCTCCAAAATGAGTTACAGAATTCTACTAATCCGAGAGAGGATTGTAGAATTCGCAGACTTTAGAAAAGCATTTACTTTGGCTCCTTGTGTCCACCTTCTAATCTTCCTAGCCGAGCTACATTGAATGCCCCCAAGCCTAGAATAGATAGACATTGCTTTTCATCTTGTTGATCTTCTTCATCCTGGTGAGACTGCCACGGCTTGCTTTTAGCTTTCTCTGATTGGTTGAGCCTATTCCATGTAGATTCTTTGGGTGGTCAAAATCTCCTTCTGTAGAATCGCATGTCAGTGAGACACTAATTGTGTCTCCCTGATGCGATTATATCTTTCTGTAACCATTGGCATAACATGCAACTGTCGATGAGAGTTCTTAGCGAGCCCAAAAGTCATTCTAATATCGCCTTTGTCATCGCTCAGAACATCGGCAAGACATATCGCTTTCGGAAAGATGCTACAGTGAGCCCTTTAGGAGTCATACCGACATCGCCACTTCATTGGCAAATCCATCGCTATCGGCCAAAGATTATGTGTTCGGGAAGACCTTATATCGAGCCCCTCCTCTCTCGCTGAGCACATCCATGTTGGCAAGACACTACCAAGTCAGCAGGATCTCATAATGATGCCGGATCTTTCTCCCCGAGCTCATTTTGTATTGGTCAGACCCTTTCGGGTCGGTGAGACCTCATGGCGAACTTATTTCATATCGGGGAAACCTCTTGTGGTTGGCGAGACCTCTCGCCGAGCTTCCTCTTGTCTCCTTTTCTGAGTTCACTTCGCCATCTCCCCGAGCTCCTCTTCATTCGGCAAGACACTCGAGTGTCAGTGAGATGTTTTACTGAAGGCAGAACGTTACCTCGAGACCCCTCATCTTTGGCAGGAGTTGATTGAGGTCACCCCAAATGCACTCCATTCTACTGAGCTCTACATTTCCTTCGGCAAGACTCTGGAAAGTCGAGAAGACTTCATAACGAGGCCCACTAGTCATACCGATACCTGCTTCAGTTGCTCAGACTGCACCATGTCAGCAAGACATTACTCCGACGGCTGGAAGCTACACCGATGTCTTTTATGTCGGGGAGACCCTCTGTTGGTTGGTGAGACCTCCTGGCGATGTTGGATCTTTCTCCCCAAGCTGGTTCCCCTTCAGCAAGACTTCAGTTGGTCGCTGGGACCTCATGGCGATGGCTTCAACTCTTGGCGAGGCCCCTTTGTTGTCGGCAAGACATTGGCCTATCGGTCAGACCTCTCGCCGAGCTCCTTATCTTTCGGGGATGGGTTTACTTTTTCTTCAGTCGGGGAGACAAGCTTCGTTCACCGAGACATCACGACAAACTCCCTTCCTTCACCGAGGGCATACTTCATTTCGAGGAGACAACGCGTGGTCAGGGAGACCTTACCCCGAGCTTGTTTCCTTTCATCGATGCCACCTCATGAACTATTGTCGGCAAGACCTTCGTCCTCGGTAAGACCTCCTAGCGAAGCCCGCTTACATACGTCGAAGGAATTCTTTCGGTGAGACCTTCTACTTTTTCCAAGACGTTACACCGAGAGCATTTCATTTTGTGCTTTGTCAGTGAGACCTTTAGCACTCACCAAGACATCTCCCCAATTTAAAAGCTCCCGCTGATATTTGTATCCCTCTGCCACCGGTCGGTGAGACATAAAGATCTCGCCAAGACCTTTCTTCGAAGGAGATCCTCATGCCGATGGGGAAATTCTTAGTCGCCAGGACAATGATTTTTTCTTGTCAATAGGTACCTGCATATGAATTCCACTCGCCATGACATTCCTGGGGTCTTGCCAATAGGCAACACAGAAACATATTTAACCAAAATGCATTATGGGTCGGGGAAACCCAGATAATCTCATGCCGATAGGATCCCTAATGTGAAGCATTCAGACTTGATGGAACCCCTGGTAGCCGGCAAGACATCTGGAAGGTCTTGCCGACTTTCTCCTTAAAGGAAAATTATGTCAAACTTGACTGAGGCTTGCTTTTCAACTGAGCTCCCTATAACCTAGCATTAGATTCATGACTTTTACCCTTGTGCGAATGTTCTACTTGGCCTTCTCGAACCTCTATCACATGATTTATCCTGCCTGATTGAGCCCGTGGGTGAAAATTAGGTAACAGTAACAAGAAGATTTTTAGCAGTTATTCAAATATCCTAACGCTAAATCTATAATCAAAGTCATTGTGATCAAAGAGGCTCTATAGTATGATCCAAAAGCTTTTGTTAACAATATCCTAGTGAAAGGGGATAGTAAGAATATTATAGATGTATGTGGACACTGGGAGATGAACAATCAAACCTAGCTATTTCTTAAGGAAATATACCATAAATTATAGCCTTTGGGTGACTTCTGTTAACTTTCTAGATGGACAGATATTGATCACCCATCTTTTATTTTATTGAGTAAAATGTACTCATTGCAGGTAGGGGATATGCTTGTCTAAGTAGATTGTGGTTCCATCTAAATTTTTGAATCATTACCCCTATTCACATCAAAGGAAATCTTGTATTGTGACCCCTAGGAATATTTCAACAAGTATGTAGGATAGCTAGATTAGTTAAGGCTAGGGTTAGTTGCACCATTGCATAGCAACCCTGGCCACTTGACACATCTACACAATCACCTCTCTCGGGGTCACATGGTATGTAATGTCTAAATAGAACGGGGTGGGTGTAACCATCTAGTTCACCCAATCCTACTTTGCTCACAAGTTGCTTAATCTTTATCTCTATGATATTTAGAGCAAAAATTCTCAATTAACTATTGAATGTTGCTTTTAGCTTCTTATCCTATCTTGTACTCTCTAATTTATACCTGGCTTATGACATATAATGTGGAGAATCAATGCTTGTTGGAAATGGGAAATGAAATTGAGGTGGTAGAGAGTTATAGAATAATTAGTGACCACAATCTAAGAATCAAAAAATTCTTGAATGCAAAATCATTTCAACCTTTTAATCTCCAACAACCAACAAGAAATGCAAAAACTGCAGTAAAGAGTAGTGGGGCATTGTAAAGCTTACCATGGTGTTTGCAACAGTGTGCAGTGGCAATACCCAAAACACTTCAACAACACCAACTCTATAATATAAACTCCAGGTCTAGATTCAAAAATGCTTCTACACCAAAACCTAGAAAAAAGCACAGTTAATTAAATTCAATATAAATAGTAATCTAAAGATGGAAATTGAAAGAAACCTGCAATTCTTTATTGGCATTTTGACTTAATTCACAGGAGCCTTTTCTAAGTCTCAAAAAGAAATATAAATTTTGTGAAACTAAGAAAAAATTACACAGGTCGTTAATCAAAAAGGGTTACATGAGAGAGGGTTGCATCCTTGTCTTTGTATTTAGTGCAAATAAGGGATAATATTATTTTATTTCAAAAGAGTATTAAAAATATTTTTTACAAAAAGCAGTAAATCTACTATACATAAAATCCTTGACTATAGAGAAATGAAATACAACTTCAAAAGTGCCACTTCCACCATTTGAAACTATGCAGAATGTTTACCTTTATCTTGAGACCTTGTACCTCATTTTCCTTAGTTGAGAAAAATAACAAACTTAGAGACTAATTTTATTATAGGAAGAATATAAATTACCTTTTTTTTGGCATAGAACCATAAAAAAGATGTATATTTGAGATAAAGTAAATTATTTGCTAAACAAAAATTCTAGTTTTAAACAAACCAGCTCAATCTAGCACTGCTCAACCATACATATCGAAAATTGTTTAATTTTCTTACAAATGAGTTCAAGAAAGGCTAAAAGGAACAAAGGTAGAATGAATTTTCTTTGTTAAAATGAAAAATAGGGAGAACACCAAGTTAGGGCCTTTTCTATGAACTGTTATCAGGTAACAAACTATGCTTCAGAACTTGCATACAACATTTTTATTTCTTAATATTTTCATAAATATGATAAATAGCATTAAAAAAAAGTGACCTATAGTTAGACACACAATTTCTATATTTTGTTCCCTATCTTTTAAGTTATAGAGTTTGTTAAAACTCATATACATTTACAACAATGTTTGTTGCACCTATACATATGTACATTCTAGAAAAAAAATAGACAAAACCCAAGTTGTTGATGCATTTAATCAATGCCTTAAATTAGGTGATGCTAATTCAATATGTAGAAGCTAGTTACATGGATAAATAGATGGGTATATGTAACATAGCTCATACTTGAAACTAATGCATTTTTATTTATTGTTACATGTACAAGTCATGTATTGTTATTCTTCCAAAACTTCTCAGACATCCAATCAACTACTTATATGCATGCAACTCCTTTCTTGGGCCTTCCTAGATATATCCAAGATCATAAGGCTTGGATACAAACACAACCAGAGGGTATAGATGGAAAGCTTGAGCATAGGTCCTTTGAAGCTCAAGTAATCTCCAGATTCAGAGAAGCTCCCCTATCTTAATGCTATCCAAAATGCTTGGGGAGCACGGGGAGTAGGTGGCAGTGAAAAAGGTGAGAAAAAAATACAATGAATACAAAAATTTGATAAAGGGGTAATCCACCAAAATATTGTGCATGATTACTCCCAGGGGAATAAGATATGCCCAAAATAGTGCAAAATCTCAACATGCAATAAAATAGATATAGTAAACTATTTTTTATAAAGGAAAAAATGGGTTTTACAGGGACCCAAAACCACAGAGTATACAGAAAATAAAAAGATTAAGTGTTAATGAATCCAAAACAAAAAGGCTGCAAAAATAAAAGATCCAAGAAAGCACAGCAGCCCCCAACCCAACGCCAGCAAGGGCCACCAAAAAATCCCAACCAAAAAAACCAGCAGCAGAAACAACCCACAACTATCCTAGGGAGTTTAGAGAATCAGCAGCCTCAGCTTCGAGAATGTGCATGTTCTGGGTACACTTTTTTAGGGCCTGAACCATCTAGGGCATAGGAGGTACCTTCCTCTTCAGATCAGCTCTCATCCTCTTTGAAATTACAGTAGCCTCAGTCCTACTTTTTTCCTTTTTAGCCTCCAAATCCATGATCAGAGATCTATGTTGTGTGTTTTCCAGTTTCTCAGTCATAACATTAATGATAATGGCATTATGTTTTGTCATTCTGTGGTTGTGCTCCATAATAGCTTGTATGGTGTCTTTTATTTTACTAATTTCTGCTTCTAGGAACTCAACCTGACCTTCATTATCCTCAACCTCCATCCTCATTTTATCCTCATTCCTCCCGCCCTCCGCAGTATTAAGGGAGCTGACTTTAACTTCCAAATCCTCCAGCTTGTTGTTGAGGGCCCTATTTCTAAGGTTAAGGTCCTTAATTTCATGGAAGGCCCACTTCATAATTTTGAAGTAATCAATGGCACCATTTCTAGCGATGGCCAGGATATCCCTAGGAAACTCACAGTCTTGCTTAAAATAATGATCTTTAGGGTTAAGGTCACTAGGGAATCTAGGTCTGTTTTCTCTATCTACGGCAGAATAGGATGAGAAAGAGTCCTTGGCGACATCAAGGACCTTAGAAATATCCTTCAGGGTATCTTCTTATTAAGAGACCAATTTATTAGCAAGGAAACCCTTTTGAATGGACTTCTCTTTCAGAATAGAGCTACTGGGGTTTTTGACAGTGCATGTTTTCTTAAGCAGGAGTTTACACTACCGGGTTTTCTTACCAGAATTGTTAGGGGAAGGAGGATCTTCTTCAATACGCTCAATGTTAGGCTTTTTTTAATCCTCTGACAAACTATTTTCCATGTCATCATCTTTAGAGGATGAAGCCGAGACAAGGTTGGATAAGGCTGGCATATTTTGAAAATGTTCATAAATAAGCCTGATAAGGCTAGTATGCAAAATTGGGTACTTTTTAGGATCCTTCTTATGATCTTCTAGGCTATTACTCATGGAACAATACAGATAGTAAGGAAAATAAACCTTACCTTGTGATGGAAGTGGTTGAGAAGGGAAAAGTGGTAGCCATAGACCCTGGTGAATCTACCGTCTGGGGTAATGTATTCCATGATGATTCTAAGCACTTTTCTCCATAACGACTTAATTGAATCAACTTCAAATTAGTTGTTGGATACTTTTATCAGCTTAGTCTTCTCCTTATCTTTCCTAGGGAATCTAATAACCACCTCGTCAAAGAACTTTCTATCACGAAATAATTTCATTCCCTCTGTTGGCATGCTGATGACTTCCCCTAAGAGGTTCTTGTCCACCTTAACCTTCCTCCCGAAAAGAGTTATTTCTTCGTTCTTCCAATTTTTCTCAAAGTACTCAGTGGCCTTAAGTTCAGGCCCATGAATCTTTTCAATGAATGGGAGCAGCCCGCCACATTCAACTTGTCTCCATACCTTCGGGTTCCTCTTATGCATTTCATAACTCTTCGGCTCCACCCTTTTCTTGTCTCCTCCCATTGTCACAAGCACCTCCCTGAAATCTATTCCAGAGCAAGAGTCCTAAAATAAAATGTTGCAGCCAAACCAAAAATCCCACAAAATGTGCCACTTCTTACTACCAGTTAAGGTAATAAGTGTGGCCCCATCAAATCTAATGATGTTGATGTACTTGACCCTACTCTCTTTCATCATCAAAAAAATTGTTGCTTTCCCATGCATGATATCATATTCAATTAAGGCCCTTGTGTCAGCTCCTAGACCCTTGAGGTTCTACCACGGGACCAACCCCTTTTGTTTAACCCCCTCATTAGCAAAAAAATTGTCCACGTTGTTGGCTTCCCTAAAAGCATGAGATATTTTTACTTTATCAAATTCTACTAAAAGGGATTTAGCATCTTCGATCCAGCTCTTGATAGTCCATGAGGGAGGGGACTTTCCTAGGAGGCAATCAATAATGTTTTTTGAGTCTCCTTCAAGCCATAAATTTTTAAAATTCAAACTAAGCGTTAATTTAATCATTTGAAAGGCTCCAATAGCTTTAGCCACATGGTTAGTTTAAGATCCAAGGGAGATCGCCACCACTGCTAAAAAAATTCCATTTGAGTCCCTAATCACATCTCCATTTCCAGCCAACCTCGGGTTTCCCTTAGCTGCACCATCGAAGTTGGCTTTAATCCAACCACTCGGAGGAAAACTCCAACACACCCCTTCTCGGTCTTTTTTAGCTGGTTTAGAATCCCTTGACACATCATTTTTAATCTTCCACTCCTTAGCTATCTTTAAGTCGTATGGAGAGCACACCACAACCTCCAGTTTATTCTCTTGCTGAGGAATGATATTAAAATTTTCCAAAATTAGCCTGAATATTTTTTCAAACACATTGTTCTCTGAAGTTTCCTTGTCCCTAAAGAGTCTATTATTTTGTTCCTTCCACACACCCCAGGCTATATAGGGGAAAGTGAAAGCCCATAATCTTTGAATAAAAGGATTCAAAGAAGGAGCTTTCCACTGAGAGAAAAAATCTTCAATACAATAAGGAAACACCCATGAAATGTTCCAGAGAGCCAAAAACTTACCCCATACAGCAGCAGTAAATGGATAGTGGAGAAACAAGTGATTTGCAAACTTTGCCTCATTCTTGCAAAGATAGCATCTATTAGGTATCTGGAAACCACACTTGTAAAGATTGTCAACCGTAAGAACTTTATTTTGAACAAGGATCCAGAAAAAATATTGACTTTAGGGGTGAGATGTTTTATCCATGCTCTGGTCCAGAAAGGAAAGGGGGCTTGAGAGAGGAACAACAGAGAGACAATCAAAGAAACAAAGTAGTTGCCTGAGGGGTTATCTATCCAGACTAAAAGGTCATCCTGTTGATTCAAACCCATCCTAACATCCATCAGTGATGAGTGAATCAAGGCAAGCTCTGAACTAAGCTGGCACAAGTCCACCCAACCCCCATCACGCTAATAGTCCTTGACTTGAGTACCAAAAGTCATTTTACAAATATTAGCCCACCTGTTAAACCTTTCATTGTTAATTAGGGGCTCCTTTAGTAACCATCTCTCCTCCCAGAACCTGGCTTGATTTCCACTTCTTATATTCCACCCAACACCTAAGTCAACAATCTTTCTCCCTGTAATCATATCATTCCAGCAACCTGATTCATGGGGCGGAGAGGGAGAATCCAATAGGGCCTTAAGGGATCCACAATTTTCCATATATTTACTTTTTAAAATGTCTTTCCATTCCCCATAAGATGAAAAAGACCTCCAAATTTGCTTAGCAAGAAGCATCTTATTCATCATTTTTATCTTTCTTAGACCCAATCCTCCCATCTTTTTTGGCCTACAGACAAGATCTCATCCAATAAGAGGCATTCTCTTTCCTTCTTCAACCCCCAACCAAAGAAATATTTTTTGATTTTTTTCAATAGCATCCACAAATTTAGCAAGGACTTTGAAAAGACTTAAGGTGTAAATCAGAAGGTTTTGAAGAGAAGCTTTGAGGAGCTAGATTTTTCTTGCTTGACTAAGAAGAGCTCCTTTCCATCCAGCGAGCTTTTTGTTGAACCTATCAACCAACGAACTCCAAAAGGAGTTAGGAGGTTTAAGGCCTAAGGGCAAGCCAAGATAAATAGAAGGTAAGGAATCCACTCTACATCCAAGGATTATAGCAATCTTGACCTGTATGTGATCAAGGGTGTTAAAAAAGAAAAGAGAACATTTCTATATGTTGACCAATTGACTAGAAGCCCTCTCATACTCGTCCAAAATTCTTTTCAGATTCTTAGCTTCAGTCATAGTAGATCTCCCCATCAGCATGGTATCATCAACAAACTATTGATGTGAGCAAATCAGATTACTAGAAGAGGGCCTTAGTCCCACTAGAGACCCCTAATCAATCAGTATTTTTAGGTTTCACCCAACACATTCAACCATAATAGTGAACAAGATGGGGAAGATTGGATCTCCCTGTCTTAAACCTCTCGAATTCTGAAAAAAATGCGAAGGGGATCCATTCACCATAACAGAAATAAAAACTATTGAAACAAGTTGATCCACCATCTAAAGGACTCTATTGTTGAATCCAAATTCCCTCATGATTTTGAATAAGAATTTCTAGTCCACACGGTCATAGGCTTTCAAAATATCCAGCTTAAGGAGAAAACCTTCAGTTTTGTATTCCACAAGGGAATGGATATTCTCATGGATAGTGATAATAGAATCGAGGATCTTCCTTCTAGGAACAAAGCCATTTTTCTAGGGAGAGATCAATGAAGGAAGAATTATGAGAAGCCTAGACGTCAAAACCTTTGAAATGATTTTGTAGAAAGAATTACAAAGGCTTATAGGCCTGAAGGCTTTAAACTCCGCCACTCTAGGTTTCTTGGGAATAAGGACAAAAAGGTAGCATTTAGTTCCTTTAGGAGACTTCTTGATCCAAATAACTCTTTGACTGCATTCACAACATCCTCTTCAACAATCTCCCAGAACCATTGAAAGAATATGGGAAACCCATCGAGGCTAGCGGCCTTGTTCCCTTCACAAAAAAAAATAGTTATTTTTAATTTCTTCCCTAGAAGGAATAGCAACAAGCTTGGTATTATCTTCCTCCTCAACTAAATTAGGGATGGCATCTAAAAGGTAATCTTGCTCTTCAATGTTGATTCCTCCGCTCACTGAGAGGAGATTACTAAAGAAAAGGACAGCTTGACTTCTAATGTCATCCTCCTCAAACTGATTTCCATTACTTTCAATGTGAGAGATTTTGTTGGCAGCCCTATGTTTTGACGCTGACAAATGAAAATATTTGGTGTTTTTATCTCCAGCAGAAAGCCACAAAGCTCTAGATCTTTGTCTCAAAAAGTGCTCCTCTCTAGCTATAATTTCATGCATTTTCACAAGCAACTCATTTTCTTTTTCCCTATTATCTTCAATATATCCTTCCCTCTATATTTTATCCTGAATCTCAACCAACTCCATTTGAAGCTCAAATTTGATTCCAAAAATGTTACCAAAGGTCTCTTTTTTCTATCTTCTTATTTTACATTTAACTTCCCTAAATTTCTTTGCCACCCTAAACATGGCGGTCCCAGGGACAGCAATATTCCACCATTTCCTTATTTCCTCAAATATCTGAGGATGGGAAAGCCACATTCTTTTGAATCTAAAGAGAAAGTTCCTTTTCTCCTTTAATGGATCCACCACAAAACTTATAGGAAAGTGGTCAAAGCCCACCCTAGAAAGAGATTTTAAAGAATAGTAATAGTTTAAAAACCATTGACCTGAAATTAATGTTCTATCTAACCTTACTTGGATCAAGTCCTTACCAGTTCTTCGATTCGACCAAGTATAGCCAGCTCCCTGCAAATCCAAATCAATCAGTGCCTGGTTATTCATGAAATCCAAAAGGTCTATTCTACTTTCCATATTAACCTAGGAACCTCTGAACTTCTCATCATCCTGAAGAGGGGTATTACAGTCTCCCATAATGACCCATGCATCATTATTAAAAATCTTGCAAAAGGCAGTAAGCTCCTTCCAAAATGACTTTCTTGCTCCTTTCCCATTAGGGGCATAGATGTTAGACTGAATCCAACAAAAATTGTCTCTGATATGGGTAAATCTGGTAGCCACATGATCAGTGTTCTCCAGCAATGGTTCCCCTTTAATGAGATTTTGGTTCCAGAATGTGACAATTCCTCCTGAGGCACCTTCTGAGTTGTTTCCATGGACACCAGAAAATTTAAACATCTTAATCTTTTCCACCTTCTCCTTAGGAATTTTGGATTCTTGGACAAGTAATATATTAGGTCTATGGTCCCTAACAAAATTGTGTAGCACATCCTACTTATGGAGGCTATTCAGCCCCCTAATATTCCATGACATGATCTTCATGTCTTACCAGGGGATTGGAGAATCTATGGGATGGTCTTTTGAACACCATCCACAATATCCTAAAAACTACCATGCTCCCTCAACCACTTTACAGATTGTCTTGCTTGGTTGCTCTTAGTAGCTCCATAATCTGCCTTAGCTCTAGTTCTAGTAGAGACTCCACTCGGGGTATTCTGCTATTTGTGTTTCTTCTTCTTTTTCTTGGAAAAAGGGTTGGTGTCATCTCTATCTGTATCTTCTTGGCTTTCCAACTCTCTCCCTGATTCCCATTCCTTATCAGACATCCTCCTTTGATCCAAGGGAAGGGTGTCCATTAGTCTGTTATTACACTAGGTTGAATTTTCACTTGAGATATCTTGAGTCAGACTCATGTTCTCAAAGGTATCCTTGACATAATCAGGAGAGATAGCAGTTCCTGAAATTTGAAAAGAGTCCATGCTAAAGGGGAGGCCTCCTCTAGAAGCAGAAGAAGGAAGAGGAAAACCAAAATTCAATGTCAATCCCTAAATAGGAATATCATCCAAACCTAGCCCCCCATCCTCCTTACCTTTTGATTCCTTTTCAAGGTTGTTGAAAGAGGAATCCAGATTCAACAGTCCATTTCCAATGCCTTCCAGTTCACACTCTCCATCCTCCTTCATTCTAGATAAGTTCTCTGACTCCTTTCGTTGAGGCTCTTAAAAACCCAAATCTTCCTTGAAACCCACCACTTCATTGAACTCAGGGGCATTCACTTGAGCTTCAGGCTTCATACACCCTAACTCACCGATACGGGAGTTTTCTTTGCTCTCTTTACCCTTCCCCTCAGGCTTCTTTCTCCAAACAGGCTTCAGATTAGGTAGAGGTTTCTCTTTCTCCTTACTGGCATTGAGTGGGCATTTCTTAGCCCAATGCCCTATTTTTCTACACTTAAAGCAAGCAAAAGGGATCGATTCAAACTCTATAGCTTGCGCCCAAGTACCCAACTTTGATTGGATATCAATAGAAGAAGGGAGGTCAGCATTGTGGGACACTCCCACACATATTCTAGCAAACACAAGCCTTTTTCTAGCCGCTATCATGGGATCTATTGACAAAAGCTCCCCAAAAGAGTTAGCAATTCCATGGAAGACATCCTTGTTCCAGTACTCCAAAGGAATACCTAGAGGTCTAGCCCATATTGGAACATTCTCAAAAATGGAGTCAAAGAGGTCCATATTAGATGTCCATTTCTTAAGGGCCAGGGAGGATTTCCCTATAACCCAAGGACTGACGCTCCTGACAGCCACAATATCCTCCTTGTAGGTAAACTCAAAAGTAAAGTATCCTTTGGGAAGCACTACAATAGTAACTTTGCCATTGGTTCTCC
>VDFB02122757.1:0-11367 GCA_007258455.2 Sequoia sempervirens
ATGATTCCTCTACTTATATCTAAAATATTATAAAAAAATATTATCATTTTATTACGGTTAGGGTGGTCAGACAGACACCTACTTCTTATTTTTACCTTTAAATTTAAGTACTACTGCATTGAAATTTCAATTTTTCACGAAATGACTTTTTTTTTTTAAATAAACCTAGTAGTTTAGAAACTACATTAAATTTTCTACAGATTCTGTTTTTACATATTTTTGAAATAATATAGATAACTTATTCAAATTTTTACATCAAGTTGCCTAACTTTGATTTTTCTAAATTTTCATTGCCACTTAAGGGCCTATTTTTTCCATGATGATCTTGTACATACCCTCTTGGAGGAAATAAAACCCAATGAAACCACCAAGAAATGAATGCATCATGTTAGCTTTCAAAAACGTAGGCCGAATGCCTCAAGAGGCTGCCAATCTCTTGATACGCTTTAGGGTAACGAACAAGGTTGGAATAATTCAACCTTCTACTCTTTAGGTGCTGCAAAACCTGGGTGGGTGTACCTTTTTGAATAGTGCAGACTTAACTTGTGATTATCTTTCTAAAATTCTTTGTCCACAACGACAGATAACAATGAACAAATGAAACCAAACTTGATAGCTATCTTCTGATCTAAATCCTAGAATGCTTAATTAACTGATAAAAAGAGATTGAATGAATTCAAATAATGAAATTGTAGAGACCAGTGCCTTATCAGGTATATGGAGTCAAATGAGATCAAGATGAGCAACACTTCTCTGAGAATATTCAAATTATCTAGCATATATTATGTTTACAACTTATATAAACATGCAAGAATGTGACTACTAAGCTCTACTTGAATAATCCAATTGTATCTCTCTGATTACTGTGATTAACTAAAAGGATTTAGTATTTACTTGAAAGAACCAATCAATCGATCACACAAGTGCAACAAATGTGCACTGATAAACTGAATATAAACTTGTCATATTAATTTAAACAAACAGAAAGAATCCATCTTGGAGACAACTTAGCAATTATTTTATTAAATTCAACAGATAACTGATGTCAGACATGTGTAGCAACATCAATTGACACTCATAAATACCTCCATTTTAGAACATGCACCATAGTCTCTAATTTGATAAATTTACTATTCTGTATCCATACAATTTGCCTATTGTATCAAAGAACTGATAACTGGTCCTTATTACAATTGCCAAAATGCCTATTTATACACAAGCATTAGAAAATAAAACATATTTGAAAAAAGATGTCGGCCATCCATAAAAATCGGGCTCCAAATCAAGTCGGCTAGCAACGGTTATCCAAGCAGAAACATGTCAGCCCTACATTTTGAAATTCCATTTTTCACTAGTGTATAGTCGGCAAGACATAGCACATTATCCTGCCGAAGGCAATTCATTCGTTTTCATCCCGTGCACTTGTATTTCGCCCTCACATTTGCTATGACTTATCGCTTTCGGTGAGATGTCATACAAACCTCAATTACGTTGTGCCGAAAGAAACCCTTCCTTACGTGCTTTCCTATCGTTGAGACACATGGATATTTCCTGTCGATGAACTCCTTTGGCCTCATTCATATTCGCTGTATCTCATCCGGGTTGTGGTGACATCCTGTAGATTCATTTATGTTTTCTTGAGAGCACCTTTACCTTTCACGTGTCGCTATGACTTAAAGTTCCTATCACTGACGAGCCCGTCATGTATGTCACTGTAGCTTCCATCAATCAGAGAGATCTCTTGTAGACTATCCAATGCTTTATCAAAGGTCTTCAACTATCCCTGCATCGCTGAGACACAGTAACACCTATGCCGACAAGGATCTACATGTTTTCCATCGGCGAGACTGGAGGTTACTCGTCGAGACCTCGTGCCGACAACCTTTAGCTTGGCCGAAACACCTCCATATGTGCCAGTCGGTATAACATGCTGAGCTCGCCAAGAAATGATACCAATAATCCATAGCCATGTTGAAAAGAAACCCACATGTGAAGCCGGTGAGACATATTGTTTTCGCTAAGACCACTCACCGAAACCAAAAGGTTACACCACACAATATCTTTGTCATATTCATCCTCGCTGAGACATAAAAAGACTCTTGCCGAAAATCATTTGGTAGAAAACCTTTTGCACGGTCGATGAGACAAACTCACCTCGCTAAGACCATAGGGTGAAAGTTGTATCCCTATACCGAAAGCCTTATAAAGTAAACCCATTATATTCTATTGGTGAGACATATGAATTCGCTGAGAGCCTCCACCGAAGACCAAACCTACACCAATATGCAATATCCATCCACCACCGTTCAGAAAGACAAGAAAACTTCGCTGAGACATAATGCCAAAACTTCCAAGCTTACATCACTGGGCCACCATGTGCATAGTCGGGGAGACATGTTGAAATCGGTGAGACCCTATCCTGATAGCCATAACATACTTCGATAGACGTCTCTATTGTCGCCAACACAAGATGAACATTGTGCCGATAACCAACCAGGAATAAAGCAATCATTGTGACAAAATAAAGGTCCTATCAAATGCCACCTGCAAACAATATTCAATCGATGTGACATTAAATGAGTCTTGCTGATAGGCAACACAGACTCATGCAAGCAGAAAACACATAATTGATCAGGGAGACAAGAATGAACCTATGTCGATATGGACCAGAATGTAAAATATGCATAGCTCGATGAACTCAGAGGGGCAATAGGGAAAAATATAGATGAAATATGCATACGGTAGGATCAAAACAGTACACTTATGAGTGAAATCATATTAAAAATACCAGATTTTTACAGTTCCAAAAGTGGCTCCATCTGGGGATGTATGATAGTAAGATCATTGCAAGGATCCAGAATCATGGGTGAGCAGACCAGACACAAAATGATGAACCAACATGAGCAGCAACAGAATGAATGGTAATGGAAATAAATGCAAAGTGGAAGTGAATGCAAAGTGAATGCAAGATGGAGGTGAATGGAAAATGACAGAATCCTAGACTACTATGCATGGAAAATAATTTTAAAGAGGATACACAAGAGTTGTCCATGCATTGGCAACCCTTAATCCTCTGTGCTGCTCAAGAGAAGAAAAGCTTCAAGAATTTCCCATGAACATGCAATTCCTGATCTTCACCAGCCATGTTCTGTAGATAGTATGAATCTTCACCCTTCTTGCCAACAACAACAAAAGGTCCCAGCCAAAGAGCTTCAAATTTACCATGCTTGCCTTCTCCTGACACCTTGTATTCCACATCAACACCAAATCATTTTCTTCAAATTTTCTGTTCTTTTCCTTCTTGTCAAACAGATACTTCATCTGTTCCTGTAGCTTCACATTTTGACTTTAGGCCTCTCTCCTTAATTCATCCAGTTTAGCAAGTTGCTCCATTCTGTCCTCCATGGGCTTAGGAACTTCCACATCTTCTAGTAAGACAAACTTGTAAACTGGCAACAAATTCTATAGAGGCATCCTAGCTTGTGTTCCATTGACTAATTCAAATGGAGACTTTCCAATTTCCTTTTTCACAGTGACCCTATCAGCCCATACAACCAGTTTTAACTTTGAATCCCAAGCCTTCTTATTCTGTCCCAGCATCCTCTTTGTAATCTTCAAAAGACTCTTATTGCTAGACTCTGCCTGACCATTGGCTTGTGGATGATAAGGAGCTGCATAAGAAATAGTAATGCCATACCTATCACAAAATATTTTGAATTCATCTGACCTGAAGCACATCCCATTATCTATGATTATCCTCAATGGTGTACCGAATCTGGTGATAATATTGTCCATCAAGAAATATGTTACAACTTTACTCATAGCCTGCTTGGTTGGGATTTCCTCCACCCACTTTGTAAGATAATCAGTGGCAACTAATATCCATTTATGTCCTCCACTTGACTTCTCTTGTATCTCTCCAATGAAATCAATTCCCCATTGATGAAAAGGGGGATCAGCTTGTAAAGGTCGAAGTGGCAAAGTGCCCTGATATTTCAATCTTCCAAAAAACTTTTGGTAAGCTTCACATTTTCTCACATGTGTGAAGGAGTCATTAAAAACCTTTGGCCAAAAATACCATGCCTTGAGAATCTTGTGTGTAGTTGTCTTCGCTGAATAATGACCTCCACAAAATCCTTCATGCATTTCCTTCAAAACATGTTTGGCCTATGATTCATCCAAACATAACAACAATATGCCATCCCTATTTTTCCAAAACAGATCGCCATCCATAAAAACATATTTGGATGCCTACAACTTCAAATTTCTCCTCTAGCTATCACTCAATCCATTTGGACACTTCATAAATTTAGGATAATGCATAACATCAGTATACCAAGGAGTGTGATCAATGCTTGCAATTGCAGTCCCTTCCCCAACATTGCATATCTTATTTGCATCAATATTAGTTTTTGTCATTAGCCTAGCCAAGCCTTGGCCTCTTACCAGCTTAGTAATATGTATCTCCATGTCAAATTCTTGAATCTTGTTGATCCATCTACATCTTTTCCTTGTAACTTCAAATTGTGTTAAAATGTCTTTGATAGCAACATGAGGGACATAAGCAATCACCTTCGCTCCAACAAGATATGGTCTGAATGCTTTTGTGGCCTTTACCAATGCAAAAGCCTATTTTTCCATTATGTCATACTTCAATTCAAACCCTTGTAATGATTTACTAAAGAAAGACATAGGTTGTTCATAACCACCTTCATTTTTCTATAGCATAACAGCAGTAATAGTATGCATTGAGGCAAATGAAAAAATCTAAAAAGGATTTGTAAAATCTGGAGACTTAAGAACATGAGCCTCTTTGATAGCCCTTTTGATAGACATAAAAGCATCCAAAGCATCAATAGTCTAATCCATTTTTTGTCCTTTCTTTAACATTTTTGATATGGGCTTAATGATCTCAACAAAATTAGCAACGAATCTTCTGACAAAATTAATTTGTCCAAAGAAAGATTGTATTGCTTTGATAGTTTTGGGAATAGGAATATTATCAATAGCTTCCACCCTCTTAGGATCTATTCTAATTCCCTCTTTTGATACAATATTCCCCAAGAGCTTACCCTCTGTGACTGTTAAATGAAATTTCTTTGGATTTAAACTAATACCATATTCAAGAGCTTTAATAAATACCTTTTCCAGATGTTGCACATGATCTTCAGCCTTCTTCGAATAAGTAGTCAAGTCATCTTGATACACCACCATGATAATATTAATCAAATCAACAAATGCTACATCCATGGATCTTTGGAAAGTCATTCTAGCATTAGTGAGACCAAATGGCATTCTTATGTATACATATGTTCCCCAAGGAGTAGTAAATGTTGTCTTGTATTGCTCAGATTCCTTGAATTTAACCTGATTGTATCCAGAAACCCATCCATCATGGATAGCAATTCACACCCTGTCACCTTATGTAATATGGCCTCCATATTAGGTAAAGGATAATTATCTTTAAGAGATGCCATATTTAAATTCCTGAGTCCACACATAGTCTGATATCACCATTCTCATTTCTCACTGGAACCAAATTTGAAACCCACATTGAATGTCTGATTGGTTTGATAATTCCTCCATCCCTGAGCTTTATCAATTCCTCTTGCATTTTAGGCTCCAATGTTGGATTTATAGGTCTTTGCTTTTGTTTGAAAGGCTTGGTGTTTGGCTTCATTGGTATTTCATGCTGAAATAAATCTTCCCTGTATGCTTTTAGATCTTCATAAGACCAAGCAAAAACATGCTTGTATTTTCTCAACAACTCTATCAGCATTCTTCTAATCATAGGGCTGATATTCTTTCTAATGTATACCTTTCTTGGTGCTATCTCAGTCCCCAAGTTGACTTCTTCAATATCTTCTCCTCTGATTGGCGTTTGTTTCATTAGAGATCTATCATTTCCATCATACAACCTCTCCAATGCCACCAGACCCTTGGGTATTTTTTTTTTTTGAGCTGCAATATCTCTTTTCCAAACACAATTTGCTTCCCATCCAATTCTTCAACAAAAGCATTAAAATCAATTTCCTGTGTCTCATACTGATCTATACAATTGAGGAATTTCAAAAGGTCAGTATCATCATTAAAAACTTGCCAGTTATAAATATTATCAGGAACAACAGGCCTTGTTTTAAACTCAATCTCTGATACCCCAGCCAATGTAATATCATCTCTTTTGAGCGCCACATTTGCTAAGAAATCATCCATTATATTCTTTGACCTGTCGATCCACTCAATTGAAAAGGCATCAAATAATTCAATCGTATCCCATACAACATTCCTATATTATTTTAATCTTTTGTGCTTTGCTGCATATTTGGATTTAATTTGTGAAACAACCAACTCAGAATCACCAAAAATAGTTAACAACTTAATCTTGTGTTTCACAGCCATGTTCAAACCTGTCAATAAAGCTTCATACTCTGCCACATTATTTGTACATTCAAATGCTATCAGGAATGAATATTTAAAAGTAGTACCTTCAGGGGAAACAAATACAATCTCAGTGCCATTACCTTCCTGGTTGCATGCTCCATCAAAATACATCTTCTAGACTTCATTGTAGCCTTGTGCCACATGCTTTTCTATCGGATGACTATTAGTCAATTCTGGTTGAGCCGGTTCAACCTTGAAACTTCCAAGATCAACATCACAGAAACAATTAATCTGATCTTGAGGTACACAATCAATCAGTTGATGCATTCTTGGTTCTCTATATAATTTGACTTCCTGACCATTCACTGAAATAGTAGCATACGATAAGTCAAACTGGACATTTCCTCCAACTACTATTGTCCACTGTCTTGACAGAAGCATCCCAAACTGAGGAGGAGTATCAATCACCGTTATATCTATATTATAAGCTATCTGTGGAAAAGTAGCTAGTTTGACTTCAACACCTCTCATAATGCCTATCAGAGGTACAAGTCTATAATCCATTGCATAGCACTTGCCTTCACATGTATCAACCCACATGCCAAGCTATTTCAATACTCCTACTGGAATAATATTTATAGCAGCACTAGAATCTATCATGCAGTTCCTTAGCAATTTATTATTTATAAGCAATGTGGTGAAGAAAGGATCCACTTATGGGGAGGTTGTTAAAACATCACCCAAACAGACTTCTGAATTATTTATCTTATCCTGCCTATTGACTTCTTTAGAATTCATATGTTTTTCATTCCCATTTGTAATCAATTGAACAACATTGTCTCTATACTCCTTAATTTTCATCAATTCAAGTAGTGGAACGAATATTTTTACCTAGGATAACACCTGGGTGAAATCAAAAGAGGAGCTTTTTGTCTTAATAGTCTTCTTCAGTTCTGGCGCTTCTCCTTTGCTTTCTTCTTTTTCTTTTTTAGTAGGCTGATCAGACTTTTGCATTTCCTTGTGTAATTCTGCAACTTTCTATTTTTGGACAGGCTTCTTTTCAATTTTATCATGCTTTTTGTTCTCTAACTTTTTTACATTTTCTTGTGTTGCCCTCTGATCTTTTACAAAAATTCCCCTAGGAACTCCATCTAGCTCATTCATTTTTCTATTTCTCAACCAATATTTACTCCTTTCATCCTCAACTACTGCAATAGTTATTTTCTCCATTTAATCTTTAGTGAGTCTCCTTACATTGCACTAAATAGGTGTTTCAACAAGATGTGGCTCTGTGTAGTCTTCATCAGAATCGTAAAAGATCTGTTGTTCAGCCATATGGACATTATACTTATGACTAGAAACGTCATACTCATAGCCATCATCCTCTAAAGATGAATATCCTTCCTCAGCATGGTAAAAAGTATTTGAAGTCAAGTAAATTTTGTGATCTTCTCTATTATCCTCCATTAACATTCCCTCTTCTTGCATCTTTTGAGCTACAACATAGTAGTATGGAGAATGTGGCTGATTACAAACTTCACAGAAATAATTATTACTCACCATTTAAGTTCCCTTTTTGTTCAATGGATCAGGAGTCTCTTTATTTCTTGGCCTAGCCATTATAGGTTTCCCATATTTTTAGTCTGTATTGTAAGGCATATCATGCAACCTTGGCCTTTCATTTTTGTTATCATTTCTATATGTATTCTCTTGTCTATACTGATAATTACTTTGCTGAGGAGGCCTCAGGCTATCTCTTTTATTAGTCACACCAGCAGCCTTCCTATTATTCTCAATTGTCAATGCAATTTTCTATGCTTCAGAAAAATCTCTTGGGTATCTACTTCTCAGTTCATACCCTATCTTAGGATCAAATGCACTTAAATAAATATTCAATGTAGCAGAGTCTAGAAACTTCGATTCAGGAGGTACTTTAGTATGCAACTTGTTGAATTTTCGGTTGAAATCATAAATTGAATCATTTTGATTTTTCTAAATCCTCACCAGTTCATGAAGAGCTGCATCTGGAGCATTTTGATTCCCATATTGCTCTAAGAATTTGTCTTGAAATGCTTGGAGAGAATTAATTGAATATGCTGGCAAGCTATTAAACCATTCCCTAGCGTCTTCAATAAGTGACATCATAAACAACCTCATGTGCAAATCTTCATGTGGCATACCTATGTCTTGAATGGACATATTGAAATTCCTTACATGTTCTTCAGTAGTGACAGCATTGCTCCCTGCAAACTTGGGAATCATACCTCTCCAGCTATTATCCATAGGGTAAGGGCATAGATTAAAACTTTCCAAATCAAATTGTCTGATCATTGCTGCGTATTGGTGAGGGGGAGGGATAGGTGGATATTGACATTGATGCATAGGATTATTGTATTGTGCATTATGTTGAGGCGTGTGATGCTGCCCAAGAGGCGGATGCACATTTGTATACTATGTGGGAATATGAGGCAGCTGACTTGGCTGCCTATAGTGATTCCCAGTCTGATGGTTCTAAGCATTTGATTGATTGGATGGCCCTGCACCATGACTACCCTGCTTATGAGGTGGTACATACTTTGGGGGGAAATCAACTGTCTAATCATTAACTTGTGCTTTCTGCAATTTGGATTCTTTTATTGCTTGTATCATCTGAGCCTTTTCTTGTTCTTTTCTTTCCTTTTCTTGGGATTCAAACAGCTCCTTGATTTCTTCAAAACTCAAAGATTCATAATCTTCTTGAGGAGATGCATGATCAATAGGCTCATTCTGGTCACCCTGCATTTCTAGATCATATTCTTGCCTCTTTCTAGCTTCAAACACAACCTATTTTTGAGGATTGAGCGAAGGGAAAGGATTTCTTTGATCTTCTGGGGTACAAGGCTCTGAACTTGAATCATCTCTCCATGTATCATAGCAATTATATGTTTCAAAATGTGCTCTTGGTGCTTTGCCTTTATCTGTTATGCACATGTCCTCATTGATCCTTTTTCCTTTATCAGCTCTGTCATCCTTATGTGTCTACTTACTACTGCTAGCAGGAGCTCCAGTATGACCTCCCCTGTGCTGAGATCTTCTTCCATTCATGATGAACAGCTGCAAAATTTATATCAGAGTTGCCACTCACTTTTATCAAAAATGAGAAAATAGTTTGATACTTTTTATTCCCAGCAGAGTTTGTACAAAGTTCCTGACTCTATGATTAATGCTTTGATTCTGAATGTATTCCCCAGTAGAGTCACCAATTTGTTAGCTCTCAAAAATGCAGGTTGAATGCCTCAAGAGGCTGCCAATCTCTTGATATGCTTTAGGGTAACAAACAAGGTTGGAATAATTCAACCTTCTACTCTTCAGGTGCTGCAAAACCTGGGTGGGTGTACCTTTCTGAATAGTGCAGACTTAACTTGTGATTATCTTTCTAAAATGCTTTGTCCACAATGACAGATAACAATGAACAAATGAAACCAAACTTGATAGCTATCTTCTGATCTAAATCCTAGAATGCTTAATTAACTGATAAAAAGAGATTGAATGAATTCAAATAATGAAATTGTAGAGACCAGTGCCTTATTGGGTATACAGAGTCAAATGAGATCAAGATGAGCAACACTTCTCTGAGAAGATTCAAATTATCTGGCATATATTATGTTTACAACTTATATAAACATGTAAGAATGTGACTACTAAGCTCTACTTGAATAATCCAATTGAATCTCTCTGATTACTATGATTAACTAAAAGGATTTAGTCTTTACTTGAAAGAACCAATCAATCGATCACACAAGTGTAACAAATGTGCAATGATAAACTGAATATAAACTTGTCATATCAATTTAAACAATCAGAAAGAATCCATCTTGGAGAAAACTTAGCAATTCTTTTATTAAATTCAACAGATAACTGATGTCAGACATGTGTAGCAACATCAATTGACACTCATAAATACCTCCATTTTAGAACATGCACCATAGCCTCTGATTTGATAAATTTACTATTCTATATCCATACAATTTGCCTACTGTATCGAAGAACTGATAACTGGTCCTTATTACAATGGCCAAAATGCCTATTTATACACAAGCATTAGAAAATAAAACATATTTGAAAAAAGATGTTGGCCATCCATAAAAATCGGGCTCCAAATCAAGTCGGCTAGCAACGGTTATCCAAGCAGAAACATGTCAGCCCTGCATTTTGAAATTCTATTTTTCACCAGTGTATAGTTGGAAAAACATAGTGCATTATCCTGCTGAAGGCAATTCATTCATTTTCATCCCGTGCACTTGTATTTCACCCTCGCATTTGCTATGACTTATTGCTTTCAGGGAGACATAATATAGACCTCAATTACGTTGCGCTGAAGGAAACCCTTCCTTATGTGCTTTCCTGTCGCTGAGACACACAGATATTTCTTGCCGATGAACTCCTTTGGCCTCATTCATATTCGCTGTAGCTCATCCAGGCCGTGGTGACATCCTATAGATTCATTTATGTTTTCTTGAGAGCACCTTTACCTTTCGCGTGTTGCTATGACTTAAAGTTCCTCTCACCGACAAGCCCGTCATGTATGCCACTGTAGCTTCCATCGATCAGAGAGACCTCTTGTAGACTATCCAATGCTTCACCGAAAGTCTTCAACTATCCCCGCATCGCTGAGACAAGGCAACACCTATGCCAACAAGGATCTACATGTTTTCCATTGGCGAGACTGGAGGTCACTCACCGTAGCCAAAAACTTATAAGGAAGCATGGTATTACATAATATTATACCAAAAATTTGGAATTACCTATGTATAGTTCTTAAATTGGAACCATACCTTCCTTTGGGTTTACACTCACGAAAGACAATCGCTGGTGAGGACTACTTTCCCTAGATTGGAATGTTGAAGTGAACAAAAAATACCAAAAAATAAATTAGAAAGTTTATGATGTGGTAGAAGCACATACTGGAAAAAGAAATCTGCAATATACCATTTCCTATTACAATAT
>VDFB02122758.1:0-41886 GCA_007258455.2 Sequoia sempervirens
AGTCCTTATTATATATAGTTCATTTCAAACTCCTAAGTCATCTTTGTCATGATAAAAGAGTTAATGTTCCAAATTTTCTCTATAATCTATTGAAAAGAATGGGCTCTGAATACAAAAGAAAAAGGAATAACACTGCCTTGTCACAATATTATTTGGTCACCCTATTGGTTAAAAGGAGTATGATAATTCAACATCCACAAGTTTCATGGGAAATCTTTATCAATTGTAACCACATTGATAATATTTTAGAAGAATTTTCTATACAAGACAAAGTAGAAGAACCTTTTGTGTCAGAAAGGGAAGGATCCCTTGACCCCCTTGCTTCACCTACCCATAGCAGGGATGAGTGAGAAAAGCAGGACATGCAGGATATTCAACCTTTAGCCACTGCAGAACAACCTGCAACAAGGGGCAAGAAAGAAACCCATACCCCTAAGAAAACGCCAAGAACCAAAAAAAGGAAAGGTGAATCTTCCTCTGCACCCACAGAAGTGCAGATGAAGAAATCCACCCATCCAAGGCATTCACACTACCTGATAAAGAAAGGTGTTATGAGGGGATCAATCAAGAAACAAAAGGTGTTGTAATTAAAACAGATTTAGAATTAGAAGAAGTTCCCCCTGAAAATGTACAAACACCGATCAAACCACAATGGTATTTCTCGAGCACCTCTAAATTTGATTTAGAGGATGCCTTTTTTGCTATAAAATGAGGAAGAGAACTCCACAAAACCTTGATAGTGAGGGTTGTGAAGATGATATGGGAGAAGATAATAGGTTTGTAGATAAAGATGAATATTTGTTTATTGAAGAGAGGAATGTTAAGAAGAATTGCAAGAAGAAATGGTTAGGATCAAACAATTAGAAGAATTATTGGTAAGCTATTAGTTGAAGGACAATGAAAGGGACCTGAAAATTAATGAGTTGGAGGAGAAATTGCATAAATTTGAACATGGGTCTAAGTTGGATGTTCTTGCATAGCTTGTTATTGTGGAAACATGGAATAAAGAACCTGTGACTAAAGGCATACCTCCTCAAGCTAAAACTCCAATTGGTCCTACTATTATGTCATTAGGATATAAATTATGGAAAAGAACTAATGAATTCTCCAAACAAAATTAAGCATGGAAGAAGGAAAAGGCAAAAATGACAAAAAACCATGGTAGAATACATGAGCAAAAAGATATTGAATTGAAAAAGATGAAAAATAAGGATTGAGGAAATTGCAGATAAGTTTGCACAAATTCTCAAATGTAGGCCACTTGCCAAGGTGTGTTCCTTATATTTATAGGAGAAATTTACGTGTTTTCAATTTATTCAACTGATCAATAACTTAACAATTACCATGAGCAGAAAATTTGACTTTTTAAATATTTTTGTTGATTCAACACCTGATATGAAGTATCAATTATGTGAAATTTATTTGCATAACTATGTTGTGCCAGATAATACATAATGGAACCCATTGATATTTGTGGGTGATTTATAGATCATGACATTAGCTTCCTACTTCAAAAATGAGAAACAAAGGGGTGAAATCACGTAGATTATGTTGAAAGAGAAAAATCATTTGCTCTCCATATTAGAAAAGAATCAAAAGACCCAGTGGAGTAATAGAGGAATGGACAGGACTCCTGCAGTATAAGGGTGTGGGTAGGAAAATCACGAATTTAAGAGGAAATGATTATGATAAGATGCAAAGACTAGTTGTAGGTCTCATACACCATTCTTTTCATTTTGTACAAGAAATATGGGAAAGTTTGACCCCTAAATTATAGAAAAAATAACTCCACTCTTTATATGACTTCATAAACATGCTTGAAAGGACTCATAGGTATATGGATATTGCTAAAGAAAAGGGACTCACACAGGTGCCTCTTACCTTCCATCCGCCTATTCTTCTCTATCCAGTGCCACATTGGGTAGGAGAAAATGGTACAAAATAGGAGGAAGCAGAGAGGTCAAATGGCAAAGACTTTCATGTTATGGAGGCTACTACTTGAAGTAGTTGAAAGGAGTGGATGTGGTTATAGATTTCAGGGAAATGGCCTTGCAATATAACCTTTTGTCCTAAACTGATTGGTTGAGGACAAGCAATATCATAGTTGGGGGGAAATGATGAGACCAAATATTAGCTAGTTTTTTGTTGTTTAGTTCATACTTTTAGGCATTTCCAAAGACTCATTTCATATACATTCCTAAAACATTATCTATCTTTTTATATCTTTCATTCAACTTGAACCTGGTTTTGATGTATGGAAATATGATCATAATATGTTGTTAATTGCATGACTAATTGTGTGAGTGTGTATGAAATACAATATGGATCTATGTTTAATTTGTGCTTATTAGTATTGTGTATATGTTGTATGAACTATCTCCTTGTAGCCAAGAAGTTAGAGTAAGTAGACTGTAGCCCGTAGAAACTAGGGAGTGCAACCCGCAGCCAAAAGGATTTTAGACAGTGATGCAAAGGAGATTCTAGAAGGAGAAGAATGCGATAATTGCAAATATGAAGACATTTATTTATAAGGATGATTGTGAGTCACCATGCCAATCAATAAGACCACTGAAGGGAAAATAAGTTTTCTATGATCGAAAAATATAATGTGACTGTTTCCATAATCCACATTTCTATTATACTGTTGTAGTAGAGTTGTAATCCTAATCAACTTCTTCTACCTTTTTAGTTATGTTTTCATTTATGCAGACTTTGTCACCCTCTATTTCATAAGGGAGTGGTGATTTGCATTTAGTTTACTATTTGAGTCCTTGTTTCAATAAACCTCCTTCAAACCTATATAGTTGGCTCGGTGGTCGAGGGATCAAGTATATATAACATATGATATACCATATGGATATGTTCAGATAGTTTTCTTCTATTTACACAAACAATACTTTAGTTTCCAATTATGTTTCCATCAATAAGATATATTAGAAGATTCTTGTTAGATTGTGAATTTTGTTTTATGCAATGAAGAGGTTTTCCGTTCTGTTCAGCTGATTTGAGAAGCTAGACTAGAGTTTATTCTATGGAGATAGTCACTTGAGCAAGGGCCACTCAAGGTAACAGTTCCCCACTTTAATTTTTGCACTTTAATTTATGTTACAGTAGTTACTTTCATTATTGTAGTTATCTTAATCAGATTCTACATGTTTTCTACGTGAATGAAATCTTGAATAAGATCTTGTCTTTTACTTTATGTTTTGTTTGTCTTAGTGCATTATCCTTCAGAGTGAGTCAAAGTTAGCGCTGTTACAAAATTCATTCTTGATAGTGAACTAGTCACAATCTTAAGTTGTAGGTACCCGTAGCAATAGTTATAGGTTTAATTCTCTTTACTATGTTGTAGTTTATGTTTTCCACGTGTAAACACCTATACTAAATGATATAGTCAGTATAGAATCTTTGGATGCACATATAGTGCCAGCATCATCACAAGTTTACGTTAGCCCTGGTTGATAATTAAATAGAGTTTTCACAAGGGTTTAGTGGACTGTTTAGTTAGGAACCACCTTTGAATTGTGTGTTTACCACCAAGCTTATTGAACATTATTTGGGCCTTACAAGCACCCAAACATAATCAAAATGTGTACTAAAATTATGCATGTCCAAGCTATTAACCTAGACTAGTGTAAAACAAAAAGGAAAAAGTGATAAGTATGTTGATGAGTGCCATTGACGGTCTATTTTATACCATATTTTATCCTTCTTCTTATATCATTTAAACCATTTCCATATTCCATTTATGTACAGTATCATACCATTTTACCACCTTTTGCTGCTTAAGGTTAAATATAAATAAGTAATATTTAATTTAGTTTTTAGATAAAATAAGTGAATAATAATTATTAGATTGTATTTACTAGCATTTGCTTCTATTATGTTAAGAAAATATATCTTGTAGCATGCTGATTGGAGGAGAAGAATGCAAACTTCCTGTCACCCATGGGTACACATATTAGCAAATTAATTCCAAACATAAAATTATTTTCTCGTAAAATAATTTGGTTATTTAGTTATAACAAATTATTATTTTAGTTTTAATTTGAGGGAGGAGAATGCCTTCACATTAAAAAAATATTCTATTTTATTAATTGTAACATGAGCTAAATAAGCTCCTACATTTTAGGGTGAGTTGTTTAAAAAAATCAAACAACTAGATATGAGCCACAAAATAATAGAATGGTGGCATAAAATAGGGAACGTTTTGCACACATATTTCTTATAAATATGAGCTACGTGAGAAGAAAAGAGATATAGATTTTGTATTATTTTTGATAAATAAAACAACATATTCATGTGACTCAACAAGTGTACAAGAATTCCATTTTAGCACCAGGTAGAATGAGGATGAAGGGCGCTCCCTTCTTGGAATGCTTGGTGATTTTGTAGCTTTTGTAGTAAGGGTGTTTATTTTCAGCAGAGTGCTTATTTTTAGCACTGTGTTTATTTTCAGCAGTGTGTTTATTTTTGTTATTGTGTGAATCTATTTAATGTTTATTGTTTATTGCTTATGATTTAATTATAGGATCTCATAATTATCCGTGTTAATGATTGTTCACATTATTGCAACTGTGAGCTCAATTTCTAGAATAATTACTGTTGTTATTTCTACTGCAATCTTTGTTGTAGAAATATTGTAGTACAACCACAGCCACAAAAGCAAAACATAAACATTAATTTGATTCTCAATTTAGGTAGTTGATTGAGTTTAGGAATGCATTTTCATCCCCACTCACCTCACGAGTTGCAACCCTTGTGCATATAGCCACGACACCTTTCATAAACTTATGATCCTCAGATTGACACTTAGACCGAGTTGAATCCAGTTTATTCTTTACCTCAATTCTGGCCTATCATATGCACTTTTCTCCTTTACACTTATATTGAGTTACTCATTTAGTAGTAAGTTATATATAAATAAATAGGGACAACTCATTGAGCTATATAAGTTGTGACACTCTAAACTCACAAAGAGTTCTAGTTTTTTCCTACCATTAAAAGACTCCCAAAATTTCCTAATAAGTCCATGTATTTCAAGCATTAAAAATAAATTGAGATAGTTGAAAATTTTATTTATAAATAAGTATTGTTTAGTTAAAAAACTTTACAAGACCCAATTCTTATCAAATGTAGTTAAAGCTAAGTTTGTTCAATGACACAATAAATTCTTAAGTTTAGTTGAAGCTAAATATTTTCAAAGATCCAATTAATTTAATCCCTTTAATATTTAAGGGAATAAAATATTCTTCAAAAAAGTTAAGTATTAAATAGTTGAATAAATCAATCAAGTATAATTAATATTAGATATATCAATTACATGTAAGGTAATAGAGGTTGCAATAAAATATATGTTGAAAATATAAATAAGATGGATTAGAGTTGTGTACCTTGAAATATGATTTTGATAGATGATACATTATAATAAGAGATTGTAAATTAAAATATGAAACTATATTATTGATCACAAGGCTAAGAGGACTAAGATATGAGAAGATGAGGGTCTAAGATAGAATTGTGGTAGCAATATTGTTTCAATTTTGGCAATCCTGTCATGAGCAAAACTTGTTATGTTGTACCTATAACACCTATTTCCATGTTAATATATCAAGTAAGGAAAAAATGGTGGCTTGAGAAGTATTGCAGGGCTTGATATGCAAGAGTTAAAGTTTGAGATAAACACGTGCCTTAGTCAAGCTTCAAGAGTAAGTCAATAGTGAAAATAAAAGAGATAACATGGTTGGATCTAGATGTTGATGTATGATAGAGAGGTCATTGTGAACATCCAAAATATTAGAGATATATATGTAAATGTGTTCTAATTGTTAACCAATGTTAAATTTTGTCTACAATAATGTTGTGAGTGAAATTTGACATGTAGTACCTGCAACACCTGTTTGCATGTTGATATGAAAAGTAAATAAAAAATGGTGGTGCTAAGGATTATTGTGATGATTTCTATGCAAGAGTTAAATTTCAAGACTTCTTTGCACCCTAGTTAAAAAAATGGTGGGGCTAATGAGCATTGTGGGGCTTGCTATGCAAGAGTTGAAGTTCAAGACTTGTTTGCTCCTTAGTCAAGCACTAATATCGAGTTAATAGTAAAAATAAAAGAGATAATATAGTTGGATGTTGATGTTGATGTATTGTACAGGGGTCACTATGAACTTGTAAATATATTAGACATATATGCCAATGGGTTGCTCTAGTTATTGAACAAAAATATTTGATGTTATGTTGATGTGTTAAATGGTTCACAAATGAATCTTTTAAATACATGATTTGTAAACTAAAGTTGAACTTTTTTGGCACACAAACCAACATATACTAATTATGTCTATAATTGTGAGCCATAAAATACAAAAACTAAAATTTAGATAAGGTGTATAAGATTAAAACTACAGTTGTATCAAAGGAACAAAATCACTTGTGCATTCTAATTTAAAATTAAAAATAAAAAATATATAAAAATATTCTCAACAATATTTTGAATAAAAAAGTGCTAAAGCAAGATTTTTTTGTTGCTGGAGGGTTTTATATAACAAACCACATTACATTTTTTATTTTTTTTGACATAAAATGCATATGCAATGCCTTCACACCTTTTGATCACCCAAATCCCAGAGTGGGAAAAGTGACAACATATAGTGTTTCAACCACACTACTAACTACAATTAATGCAAACATAATAAAATGGCTGCAAGCTAACTATAGCACATAGTTGGCACGATCAACTTTAATCAACACTCTTAGGTAAATAATGTGCATTAAGACAAGCCATTGGAATTTTTTAAGGTTGTTCAAACCAAAATGGTTGATTACACTTGCTTTATTAATGCCAAAAATAGGCTAATGAAACCTATTAGCATGATATGCATATGAAATGACGATAAACCAACCAACTTTACAAAATATTACCAAGGTGAGCAACAAACCCTTGTTAGAACACATAAAAAATCTCCATCCTCAACACCAACTAGGATAAACTTCATTTGTAGCACAAATGTGATCTTAGGGTGAAATTTTCAATATCCAATTAGGAGGGTTCTCGTCTTTGAAATTGGTATTCCAATATTCCAAGAGGGTTTTCGTCTTTGAGAAATATGAAGTACTCATATTCTTGCTTAGAGAGAAAAAAAATGAAAAATACTAAAAAACCCTTCTTCTTAAGATCCAACCTCCTTTTATAACCTTTTTAGATTTATTTTAGGGAAAAAAATCATTTTTGTTTTTCATAGTTTTTTGAAAAATGCTTTTTTTTTTTTCATTGTTTTTCAAAATCACTTTTTTGCTTTTTTTAAACACTTTTTTTTTCTTTTTCATTGCTTTTCTGAAGAAAAAAAATTCTTTAGTAAAATAATTTGAAGTGTCCTTATGACCACTTTTCATCATTTTGAGCCTAGTGACACTTTATCTGCACACTTAAAACATGTTTTTAAAAAAAATAATTAAATGTAAGTTGTCAATTAAAATATTGAAATGTAACTTTTTGACAAGTTAGCTTAATTATTTAAATTATTTTCCCTTTTCCAATACCAATTAGCTTACAAGAAAACTTTGGAAAATAGGCTAAAGGCTAAACTATTACTCACATGCAATAAGGGGACATCACATTTTATGTCAAATCCAAATTATTTTTGTTACCTAATATGAGAACATGATCCTTAATTGACACCTCTTCAAAAAGGATTAAGGTATCCATTCCACCAAAGTTGTCCAAGGTATGATTCAAACCTCATCCCTTATTATTGTACCTCTAAGGAATTTGAATCTTAGTGGATGGCATAATAAAAGAACATATAATCACTTTCACTAATTATGTTCAACCAATTGAACGATAACCCTTTAGTGTATAAATGAGACTTGAATTGATGCATGTGTAAAAAAAAAAAACAAACTACTTAAAAATAGTGCAAGGATTGATCTCAAAGGAAACTCCATAATTAAGTACACCAGAGTTAGAGTAGTACTAGATGCGTGACCTCCTATGAAGTCTTGATGCTTCACTCCTATGAGCATCACCTAGATGCAATGATTGCTAAGTGGACCATTCATTCTCTTGAGATATGAGTTTGTGTGAACCACTACTCATGAAGTATGAGTAAATGAGTTTGACCAAAAACTATATAGTTGAATCTTGACATTAATATCATAACTTGACATATTGTAAAACAAAAATGCCTCATACTTGTTAATGGATGAGCTAAAAGAACTCTATATTGAATGTTTCATAATGAACAACATTTGCTAAAGGTTTTGCAAATGAGGTAGCAAGCTAAATATACTTAATCTTAAGGGAAAATTTATAACTAAATGCACTTGAATTAGAATATTATTGAAATGGATGACCTTCTAAAAAGTCTCAATACACCACCTTTGGGAATATCACTTAAATGAAATGAGTGTGAAGTGGATCATTCATTCTTATAAAGATGGATTCATATAAACCACTCATAAAATATCTTACTTAAATATATATTAAAAATTATACTAAAATCTATCAAAACACAAAAGAAGATAAAAGAAGAAAATGTAAGATTATGCACTTTTCCCTACAAATATCAAAACCAAATGGGTAAATGAAATGATTTTTTTTAATTATGTTCGCAAGATCAGCTAGTCTATGGGACCCAAGAAATAGAACTGAAACTCTTTTGCATAGAAATAAAACAATCGATGACCCCATTGATTAATTCTTGTTGTTTTCTAACTCTTTGCTAATTTTGTTTATTTTACTATGTATGTTGATTAGGTAACTTGTTGTTTTTGCTATCTTCTCCTCTTCAAACAAGGCCACTAGCAATTTGACTTTTAGCAAATCTGTGTAATTGTACCCAATGTCCTTGTAAGCCTTACATTGCATAATGTAGTGCCACTTTGTCTCCACTAATCCCAAAGAGTAAAAACAATGAATCCTATCCACCCACTCCTCTTTGGATATTTTCCATCTTCCCATTTCACATCTCAAATGGTGTGAGATAGTTCTTAACTGGGCTATTAGCATTTTAGCCTTCCACTTTATATTTGCTCCTACATAGTATTTTTACTCGTGATCTTAACTGGGGTTAAAATGCATAACATAATGCTCTCTTTTTCATCCAAGTTGTTTTGTCCACATGATATTATTGAATTTACCTTTTACATACCTTTTAATTTCCACATTTGTGTTTGGACACTCTTGCATGTTGATGCCCCATTTTTCCATCCACTTGACATTTCGCCTCATCCACATGCTCTTCCTTCTAGTTAAGTTTCATCCACCACAATTTTAGGCCAACGGTGTCTCCCCATTTTCGAAATTCTCTTTAAATATCCTAATAAATGAATTAACGTTGCCATTTCCATTGGAAAAACTCCAACTTCAGCTAAAACAATCTCATACAAGATTGTGCTTTTTATTTTGAAATTGCTTGTGATTAGGTGCTTTTGTAATCTTTCTATTTGTCTCTATTTTAAAGCCGACGTGTTGCAGCCCCAAACTTTGCAACCATACAAGGCCACAAGTGTAACAAGCAACCCAAGTAAATTCTTCTTTATTTTCTAATCCCATAAATCAACTAATCTAATTATTTTTGAAGAAAGTACATAACTTTCCACCCCCCTTGTATTCTTTTTGTTCTACAAGTCTCCTAATTGAGAGTGTTGCAAAAGTCAAGCCCCAAATACTTGTATTCATTTACCACTTGCAAAGAGTTTCCCTCAAACTCAAATTTATTTTCTTCCTAGCTCTTTTCAAAGTAAAGATCATGACCTTGGTTTTGTTGATGTTCACTTGCATCCCTACTTCTTGAAAAAATAACTTTAGAGCTTTTAGATGTTCTTACAAACTATTTTCTAAATTTTCCATTAAGGTAAGGTCATCTGCATATAGCAGCAACTTGATCACATAAGTGGCCAAGAAAACTCCCTCACCTCCCTGCTTGTCTAACCACTCTTCTAACTTGTCTATACATATAACCTAAAGAAAGTGGGAGACAAAGGGCAACCCTGCTTAACACCAATGTCACTCCTGTAGCATTCAAAAAGACCCACTCTTGTTTTGATTTTGGCTCAAACCTTATAATAAAGTTTGTGGACAACAACCCTATACTTTTTCAAAATTCCAAGCTATTCCATTTTGTCCTAAAGTTTTTTTCTAGGCATAGTGTCAAAAGCCTTTTCTAAGTCAACAAAATAACAAAAAACTTCATTTCCTTGTATATCCCAAAAATTTTCAACCATGTGTCTCAAAGTGATGCAATGGTTAATTGTAGAATGCTTTGGTCTAAAACTAGCTTGCCCTTTCACCCTCTTATCCTCCTCCTTACCCCACAAGCCAATTCTTTGTTCCACCATGCTCCCAAAGAGCTTCCCAAAAAGAGTATGAATCATTAGGGTGCGATAATTTGACGAGTTAATGACATCATCGCTCTTGTGGAGAGGGATAAAAACGCTCATCGTTCAATTTGTTGGGAAACCATGTTGAATGACTTGTTGAAAAATATTTTTGATAAGCCATGCCAAGAGCTCCAAATCCCATGTCAGATATTTTGCTTACAACCCATCAATATCCCGAGTCTTGCCCACCGCTAATGCTTTAATACCAACCTTGATATCCTTTGTGGAGAAGAGTTTATCTTTAGCATTACCTGCTGGAGGATAGGTTTTATCTTGGTCTCTTTCATACATTTTTTTTGTGTATTCTAACCATTGGACATCCATGATGCTATTCTCATTGGTATCTATAGTCTACTACAATTCCCTCCAAAACCCTTTAGATTGTGCTTTCTAAGAGAAATTAGTTCTCTCCTTACTAATTTTTGATCTTACTAATGTTTTATACAGTTTTTATTTGCTTGTTCTCTTCCTGATATTTTCAACCTTCTTTTAGTTGCCTTACACTCTTTGTCATACCATGGATTTCCTGGAAAACTATTTTTGGGGTCCCTTCCACCCTTAACTCTTTTGCATGCTATGAGAGCCTTGTGAATGATTGCCATCAACTTGTCACTATTTATTATGTTTTGGTTTCTGTTGGGACTGCCATGTTCTTTATTTCCTTTATCTATTTTTCAAGCATTTTTTAAATACCTTGATTCTCACAAGTTAGAGGAATTTTGTCTTGAAAGTCCCTTCTTTTTCTCGATTGTGGACTAGTTCTTTGTTGGGTAGCTTTTTGCATTATGAGCTTTATGTAAATAGGGCTATAATCAGATTTTAATTCTGTAAAGAAGCTCCCTATTTCCACTTCTATTATCCTTGGTATAATACTTTGTGATCCAATGATGTAGTCCACCACGCTTTCCCCATTGTGGGTATGAAATATGAAAGCCCTCAAGCTCAACAATGTGTTTATGCCATTACATATACTTAAGTCATGAAGGCAACAAAAACCCAACAAATTTGCATTGAAAGATGAAATACCACCCTTTGAGTCCCGAGATACCCTTTTCGACCTTTGATTTTCTTCTTCCTCTAACCACAATAGATTAGTTGCTATTTTGCTCCTCTTACTTACTAAAACAAAGAGCTTGGTTATTTACTGTTCTTGCATTAAAGTCCCCAAGTAGAATAATCTTGCCTATGACACAAAACTTTCTATGTCCATTTTTAGCGCTTCATATGGATCTTCTCTGTCTAGATTCCTTTTCTTGTACACTTTAGAACCATATGGGGAAAAATAGCATGTTGCGATCCAAATTACAAATTCCTCATTTGTTATCTTCAACCATATATATTGGTTATTTTGGTATTTCTTTTCTATTTTTATGATTCTTTCACATTCTTTCCTAACTGGGATTGTCACTCCTCCATGCCCCTTACCACTTTTCATTAACTCATTCCAAACTAATATCTTTTTATAACCTTTGATTCAGGTATCTTGTAGCCCTCATGCTCATGCGTTTTCACGAGTGCAATGATATATTTTCCTTCTGCTATGGGCCCCAATCCAGGCCCCCTCCTCTAAGGGTAGCCTTGACAATTCCAACTTACCATTGAGAGATGATCTTGGGGGCCCTCGGTTTCCTATTTATTGTGGTTCATGTTGTCCCTGAATTGGGCTTTCCCTCTATACAACCAAGCATCATTTCCTGCCTTTCTTATAAATTTCTTCCATTCTTTTCTTCTTTCTTCTAGCTACGATGGAGTTTGATCCTCATATATATAAAATGATGTGCCTTGTAGAAACCTTTTACTTCTTAGAATTTTGTTCCTATCTTCCCCACTTTTCAAGGTTACTATTATATTTTTTCTCTTTTCTCTATTTATTTTTCCAATTTTGTTTGCTTTGAGGATATGTCCTCCCCACTAAAGCTTATTCAATAGGAAGTCTCTTACTAACCTACCAGTGACTTCTCCATCACCATGTTCTTTCAACCCTTTAATTATTATGTTTGTTGCTCTACCCTGTCTGTCTTGTTCTTCCCACATTTGTAACTTGATTTGTTTCCTTAGAACCTCTCTTTGTGCATCTATTGGCTCTTTTGCCACTTGTTCCCATGGTTTGTTCTCTTGTAATTTTCCCATAGCATATTTCCTTGGGCTCCTTGTTTGTTAGAGCTGATTGAAACTCTTTCGTATGCTAGGTATCTTATTTTTCATTGTTCAAGCTTTGTCTTTACTCTTGATTTAAATTAATTCAAATTTTAGAGCCGACATCTCTCTTTGCCCTACTTCCATGATGTGTTGTAAATTGTTTATTTGATCTTTAAACAACTTATTTTCTTGCGCTAGCTACTGGTTGGCTTCTGAGAGCTCTTGGAACTTGCTATCCTTCAACTATTCTCTCTTCTAGCATGATAAGCCTCCCTTTCAAAGCCATTAATTCCTTGACGTATAGCTCATAAGACCACGTTAAAGGGGTTGACATGGGGCTGTATAGCTCTCGATTGTCCTAATTTTCCTTTCCTCTTCTTATGTTGGTTTCACGGTGTTCCTTGGACTCCTACTACCTTGATTCCATTCCCAACTTTGCCATTGCTTCTATTTGGTTTTCTTTCTCAATTACCAACAAATTTAACAAATTTTTATTCTCACCTTGTGCTATTGTATTAAATTGATTTATGCCCTCATATGATGGTACTTGAGTATTGTAGGTTACTTTGAGAAGTATTGCTACAATTATTTTGTTTCCTAGCCATTTTAATTTCCTTATTATTTTAACTTGTCTGTGTTGCAAGATCCTCAAACAATTATTTTGTTTGAGTTTGTTTTTATTTTTGTTGTTGCAATAGCAGTGATTCTAGAGCTCTTGTAGTGGTAAATGAGTATTTTATGAAGCTCTCCTAGTTGCAAGGCATGCCACAAGGAATCATCATGCCTGCATTAGTAGCCATTTGGCTCACCCCAATGCCCATCACTTTTCTACTTAATTATTGCCTCTCTATTAATGTATTAACCGTGTATATGTTTTCTACAGTTTATTTTTATGATTAAGAACCCCTAAATTTAAAACTTGTCATTTATCGACGTTGATGAAAGCCTAAGGTGGAAGCTTGAGCAGAAATGACAAACCCCAAATAAACTGTAAAAAGAAACAAGGGCATAAGTGAGTTTAGGCACTCACTCGAGAGTTATATGCCCCACCTTTGCTTTTGTGTTAGTTGGCCCCCACTACGACCTCCAAACAGATTACCGACAAAACCCTCGAACACTAGAAATATTCAGAGTCAACCCTTCAATCAGATATTGTAGGTTGTTGCCCACCCTTTCCACGCTTGCATCATCCACCCGTCCTGTTCCCGTCCACGCCTCAAACTCGGATCCACTATTTATTAATGGATGAGCTAAAAGAACTCTATAATGAATGTTTCATAATGCACAATATTTGTTAAAGATTTTGTAGGTGAGATAGTAAGCTAAATATACTTAATCTTGAGGGAAACTTTATGATTAAATGCAATTGAATTAGAATAGCATTGAAATGAATGACCACCTAAAAAAAATCTAAATACATCACTCTTATAAATATCACTTAAATGAAATGAATGTAAAGTGGATCTTTCAGTCTTATAAAAGATAGTTTCATATAAACTACTCATAAAATATCTTACTTAAATATATGTTATAAATTATACTAAAATCTATCAAAAACACGAAAGAAGATAAAAGAAGAAATTGTAAGAATATGCACTTTATCCTACAAATATCAAAACCGAAAAGTGTCTTTCAAATAAAAGAGATAATTTAAAAATGAAAAACAAATCCCGTTTGATTTAAAGATCACTACAACCACTTATAGTCACTGCAATTGAATACAATATTTACACGCATGGTCGATTCAAAAGAATGGCCTTAGCTTCTCGTTATAGCTCTGCACTAGCAGGGCTTCTGCACCCACAACAGAATAAATGGGAGGGAAGATTTATTCGTAGGGAGAGCTTAAACTGCATCGATCTACAAGTTGCATCCACCAGGCTTAAGATAACGAACCCACAAATTATTTTTTCTGACAAAATTGTTCGAATTCATGGAAGCAGAGGATACTCTGTTTTATCATCAATTTCTCAAGGTAAGGAAGAAACTGATGTACAGGTAGCAGGTGGGGTTGAGGAAGTGGAAGACGAGGAGTACATTCGCCAAATCTTGAGAGTATGTTATTTTTAGTAGTATTTAATGTGCTGTTTTTTGTGTTTGGTTATGCTTGGTAAAATAAAGGTCAAGAATACTTATGTATGGCGGTCTTGCAGGTTGTGGAGCTTCTCAAGGAGAAGAGAGACATGACTTTTAATGAGGTATGTGTTCGCAGTCTATTCATTTCACACCCTCAACTACAGGAATGACAGTAAACATTTACATTGAGAGTAAATTTTCATTGCAAACAAGGGGAAGCTGCCTTTTGTCAGATCCCTATATGGAATATTGATTCTTTTCTAGAGTTTAATCTTGGGGGCACAGCTTCGCAATCCGCAAGCACAAGAACCAGCTTAGAAAAAATTAATAGAAAACGTTTTTTTTAATAGTCAAATTTCATTGGAAACAAGGGTAATTGCATTTTGCCATATTCTAATTTACGATTTTGATTTTGTCTAGAATTCAATCTTGCGGACACAAGAGCTTATGGTTACATTTGTCATTGAGTTTTGTTCACCCGTTTCTTTATGTCAGTAGACCAATATTCCAACAGGCCTTGATCTGGTGGTAATGCTGAGCAATTGCAATGATGACCACCTCTAAGTTTAACGGTAGTATAAGCAGCTTGATAGCTCTGGCTCGGTTTATTTCCCAGCTTGGTCACGAGGTTTAAACCCAATGGGTATGCAATTTCAACAATGTATGTAGGGAAAAGTGAGAAGGTCCAATTTTTCGCCGAAGAGGTTCTCCAATGCCCAGGAGGCATGCTGGGTAGTGACCTAAGAAATAACCTTCCTCCTTTACCTTAGCTTGTGCTCGTAGTAGAAGGAACTTAGATTTAAGAATTTCATTGAATAGGCCTTGCCAGCTAGAAGTGTAATTATGAAGAGAAAAGATATTGATAAGCTTATAATCTGTTAAGGAGAAGCAAAAGTAAGGAATCTTAAATGGAATGAATGAATGAAAGATTTTAATGACGTCCACGAGACTAAACAGCCTATGGGACCGAGACACTCAACAACTTAGTTTGTCTCCAGACTCTTCTCCAGATCAGATCTCCTGCTATTAATTTTGACTAGGAGGCTAGCCGTCTGATTTATCTTATCCTCCTCAAATAACTGCTGCATATTGCCCACATCTGAAATACTTGAGTACTGATTACGGATATTTTCGTACGCTGTGCATTCCATGACGAAGTGCCACTCCGTTTCCACCACTCCCTTATTACAAAATAAGCACGTTCTTTCTTCCCAAGTTTCCTTAGGAGTCTTCCACCTACCAGTCTCACATCTAAGATGGTGGGACCCCGTTCTCAATTGAGCAATTAATAGCCTCGCTTTCCCTTTAATAGTTGCACCTAAATATGGTTTTTCACCATGTTCCTTAGCTGGGTTAAACTCTTTGATGTAATATGCTTTTTTTCGTCCGATCTGATTTGACCACATGGCAGTCCTGAATTTTTCCTTCACATAGATTTTTATTTCACTGTTGGTGTCAGGACACTCATGTAATTTGATGTTCCACTTGTTCAGCCACTTGATGTTCTGTTTCATCCATGTTTTCTTTCTTCGGACTAGAATCTCCTCCATAACCGTTTTGGGCCACCGGTGGTTATCCATGTTTTCAACCTTTTTTAGATAACTTAACAACCGGGTTATCGCTGAAGCTTCCAAAGGAAAAGCTCCCGCCTCAGCTAGCAGGATTTCATAAGGAACAGTAGCTTTAACTTTGAGATTATTTGTTATTAGGTGTTTCTGGATTCTTTCTATCTGTCTCCAACTGCACTTTGATGTGTTGCTTCCCCACACTTCGCACCCATAAAGCACAACCGGCGTGACAAGTAAACCAAAAAGGGTTTTCTTGGTTTTCCAATCCCAAAGTTCAGCTTTTCTACACCTATTTTGGAGCAAATAATAGGCTTTCCAACCTCCCTGTATCCTTTTCGTTCTACAGGTTTCCCAACTGAGCTTATAATGGAAGTCAATCCCAAGATATTTGTATTTGTGCTTATTCATAATCTTATTATGACATTCATATTTGTATTATGACATTCATATTTTAAGAATTTTTTTGAAAAAAACAATATTCATTATATTAATTCAATTATTATTTTTGTATTTGTGCTTATTCATAATCTTTATTAATAATGTAATAAGATATTTTTTTCTTGTATTTGTGCTTATTCATAATCTTTATTCACAATATAATAAGAATTTTTTTTCTTATATTTGTGCTTATTTATAATCTATATACAAGTATATACGTGCATATTAAATTTAAAAAATAACTAGACAATATTACAATACAACAAATATAAATTATGGATAAAAACACCTATAAGAACCTTTATAAATCCATACATGATATCTTATATTCCACACATGACGTCTCATATTCCCTAACCAAGATGCCATTAGAAATATTGAGGTTTAGAACATACAAAATACGCAAGACATATCTAAAATGCTACTTGCAAGATCTAAAATGCTTTTTGAACGACAAGCCTTTAATCTCAATGGAGAGTGAACATCCTCCACCAAAGACACATCCTCTGCGAACTTAGGGATACTTATTTTGCATGGAGCGCAAGCATAGATTTTTCCTTTTCTTGCTCTTGTTTCCTCTTCCAATCTTTTGTAGGTTCTCCCTTTTGTTTGGCTATGGTATCCACCTTCTTGTTTTGTCTAGGAGGTACAAGACAACTTCTGCAAAAATGTGCTATATGCCCAAAGTTGTTGCATTTATAACATATGACATTATAATTCATTGAAGGGGCACATGAAGTGTAGTTCCTACTTGAAAACCCAATATCATTCCTTGCACGAACACTACAATCCACTGCCTTATGACCAAATTTTTTGCATGAATAGCAATAACCATAGAAAGAGTGATAAAACCTAGTCATTGGCGCCTATCTTGAAGGGAATGATCCTTTGTAGTTACCCTTGACGTCCTTGTGAGGGATATTACCTTCTTCCTTCATGATGCTCTCACTATTGATGGATCGTATGATAACATCAGCATACTTCTTCTCTTCACTTAATTTCTTTGATGATTGAATTGTTTTAGAACTTTGGCCTTCTTCATATCCAATACCACTCCTATCAAACATAAGCTTTTGAGAATTGATGATGTCATCCAATATTCCCTCAAGGCCCTATTTAATTGAGCCATTGTTTTCTCCAATTGCTTTCGTAGAGAAACAATCTTGGATTCCAGGTTCTCACAATTTTCTTCCTTTGTCTTCAATTGGTTTCTCATTTCCTCTTCAATCCTTTTTGCTTTTCCACTAGATCTCTTTCTTCTTTCTTTTTGTCTTCATCATCCTTGTAGACGACCATGTTAATAAATAATTATATTGTAATCGACCGTACTAATTAAATAAATGTTGTAGTCGGTTGTACTGGGAATAAATAATAATAGTTTAAATAATACATGCACAGTTTAAAGTAAAAGTTGGATTAGTTGTTAGGCAGGTAGTTAGGAAGAGTTGCCGATGGTTGGTATCCCAACCAACCACGGCCATCTATATATGTATCTTGTCATTTGTAGTCGGAGACGGTCAATTGCTATGTATTGTTGAGATACTTCATGAAATCAATCAATCCATTGTGCTGTACAATTACTCTTACGATTGTTCTGTGATTCAAATGTGATTCATATTCTAGTACGTACATTATGTTTGTGAATTATTCTCGTTTACTCCCGTAGTATGCTGAACACTACTCAGTGAGTAAACATTTGGCGCTGTTGCCTGAGCGGACTAGGGAATCACTCGTCATGGCAGCGTAATGGGTCTCTCGGCAGATGAACCTGTGAATAGCAATGAGGAAAGGGAAAACCTATTGACTGAAGATTTTATCAATCTGTGGAAGATATCATTACGAGATCACGTACGTAGGGAATCTCGCAGATGAGAGATCCTTGAGGAAGTTATCTGGGATAGGTTGGAAGTGAATGACGAGGTGAATCACTTCTTGACTTGAATCGTATGCTCAGATTGCTGGCCCGTCATTTCATTATTCTGCAAGACTTGCGAGAAGAAGAGGATTGGGAACACCAAAGGCAACAAATACTGTAGCGCTACGAAGAGAGAACCAAACGAGAAGAAGAGGAATGTGACACTAGCCGGAGACGTACGTCTGGTAGTCAACAATGATGGCCTAAATAAATTTTAATGCCCGTACGACCGAACAAAGACAAGAACCGAGTACCTAGCGGGCGTGAGACTCAGGAGGAGAAGGTTCGGCGATCACTCAGACTGCAAGAACAAGAAAACCGGCGAAGAAGACTGCAACAAGTTGGTAAGGAATTTGATGAGGATCTAATTGAAATAAACCAGAGTATTAAAAGAACACATGAGAATTTGACACGAATCGACACATGCATTGAAAGAGCCAATCAAAGTTTGGTGGAAGGGAGGGACGAAGGACCCTTCGACACCCTGTACATAGGAAGGTATGATCCTTATGAGAATGAAAATGAATTAAGTAGTAGCATCAGATGTTTTTGAGAGTTGTCCTTATCGGACGATGACGAATGACTGATGAGTGGAAGATCTGAGCCCAGTACCCCAAGGCAGAGAGAGTACTGAAGGGAACCCCAGGAGACTCAAGGTGTCGAGGACGCCGAAGGAAGACGTGGGAGTGACTCGTACGTGGCCGAGAGTGCAAGTGACGCACCGGAACGTAGCGGGGAAACTAGTCCAGTCGGGTCCAACACACAAGGAGGACAACGGGGAAAGATGGCTACTCCGGAGCGACAGAAGCTGCCGAAGTTTATGGGGAATGGGTCAGAAGATCCAATACGACATTGTAAGACATGTGAAACTTTCTGGATAGCTAGCAGACAGGATGATCCGAACTAGTGGTTGAAAGCATTCCTAGCGACACTCAGAGATAGTGCCATTGATTGGTACTCTGAATTAGATCAAGCACACAAAGCTACATGGAGATTATTGAAGCAAGCATTTCAAGAGGAGTTCAAACTCTTGCAGGATGATAGCGAGATTGTTGTGGAGATATACAATACCAAGCAAGGAAAGCACAAGAGTGTGCGGACCTACAACCGAAGACTCAAAGATTTGCTGGGGAAATTGGAGGCACAGTGCTGACAGGTTGAAGAAAATATGGTTCATTGAGGGCTTGCTTTCGTCATTAAGAAAGAAAATGAAAGTCATACCTCCTTCGTCGTACGCCGAAGCATACAATCGGGCAATGGACATAGAAAGTGAAAATAAAACATCTTCCCGAGAGAAAAAGAAGACGGACGATGAGGAGAGTCTGAATGACAGTGACGGTGAATCCAAGACCGTACAAGCACTCATAAAAGATATGATGCGAATAATGAAAGAATTGAAGGCCGACAAAGAGAGTGCAAGAGAAGCCCGAGAACTGTGATGTACAGAGTGCAATGGGGAAGGTCACATAAAAGCGAACTATCCAAAGAAGATGTTCTGTGATATCTGCCAAGTTATGGGACATTCCATGAAGGAATGCCCATACAATTTGAGAGCAAGGGGTACGCACGTACTCTTCACTCAAGGAGAGCCCTCAACACCGTCGAACACACCACTGAAGCCCCAGTACAATAGCAATGCCTCCCCTGGAGGCTACCAAAGCAACAAAAGTCCGAGAAACATGATACAGTACGATGCAAAAGGGAGGCCCACGATCCAATGCAGGAAGTGCAACGAATGGGGCCACTTTGCCAGGGACTGCCAGAACGGTCAAGGTTCGGGAGGGAGATTGTGTAAGTGGTGTGGACTAGGTGATCATGAAGATAACGAATGCCCTAAGCAAAAGGGTATCCACATGCTGGAAGTAGAAGAACAAGAGGTACTGGCAATCACCAGAGCACAAGCAAAAAAGGCCACGTACCCAGATCCACGTACGGAGAAACAAAGGATGAAGGAAGCAAAAACTGAAGTGGAACTAGTGATGGCGAAGGAAAACAAAGCGCCTCTGGAGAAGCCAGGAACCTCTCGGAGGTCGGAGGCGGAAACCAACATCATACGGCAGGTACTGCAGACCGCCATACCGATCAAAGTAACTGACCTTCTCTAGACTATGCCGTAGTTGGGACTGGCGATCACAAACGTTGTCGGGGATGGCAAGCAACCGCGATTGGAGGAACAAAGGCAAGAATTGATACTAGAACTGCCACCATACGGTGAACAAACAATCAACCCAGTATTGCTCACAGCGAACATCGGGAAGATGCCAGCGGTCGTGCATATGGAGATCAGAGGGAATATCTTGACAAATACTATCATTGATGGAGGATTGGGAGTCAATGTACTACTCAAAGACACATGGAAGAGTCTTGGGAAGCCTACACTTTGGCCGCCAACATTCCAACTGGTTGGTGCTGATCAACATGGTATCAAGTTGTTGGGAACGTTGATGGCGCAGAAGGTGACGATCGGGACACAACAGTTTTTGCTAAATTTTGTTGTCATCCCATTACAGAGGAAAGCATACGATGCACTACTTGGGAGAGGATGGCTAATAGCCACGAAGGCAAATCATAATTGGAAGAGGAACACACTCTTGATCGAGAACAACGGGCAGAAGTACGTCATTGACTTGAAGAACTAGGCCATGAGCGAAGAATTGGCTTCCTCCGGATCTGAATCAGATGGAGGTGAGTTGGATGTGGACGAAGGAAGGAAAGCTATGGAACCTAACACTAGAGGCGTACTTGAACTCGAGAGTTGTTCGGAGGATGAGACAAGCTCGCTGAATGGCTTATTTCATTGGTAGATGGAAGACTATGAAGTGTTCCATCGAGAGTGTAAGATGCTACAAGTCGGGGAAATCAAGGAAGAAGAGAAACAGGGAAGGCCCTGCCAAGCACTTCCGACTGAGTATGTAGAAGTACGGGGAACAAAAAGAAAACTTGGAAAAGAAGAGAGAGGAGATGAGAGAGAAAATGAACAAAATTGGAAAAAATTAAAGATAGAAGAGAAAAAAGCTACAAGAAATCAAAAAATGAAGAAGAGTAAGAGAATAAATGAAGAAAAACAAGGCAAATGGAGGAGAGAGGAGAGAGAAGATGAGAATAAAAGAAATATGGAGAGGAAATTAAAAGAAATTGAAGAGAAAAATTAAAAAAGGCAAAAATAAAAGAATTAAAAAGACAGAAGTATTGCATTGAGTCGGAAAAAATAAAAGAAGTGGAGAAATGGAAAAATTACGAATGAGCAAAGGAAGGCCAAATAAAGTGAGAAAAATAAAATTAAGGAGAATCAAATGTCGTACGGCAAGGGAAGGAGGAGTTCGGCGGAAATTAAAAGATATAAATAAGGAAGGACGAAAAATCGAAATTAGTGGAGTGTGGCCGATTAAAGCAATTGACAAAAGAATAAAAGTTCGGCAGGAGAGCATAATCGCACAACCATCCTTAGTCAACAAGATTTTGCCAGCAATTCGAAACTACTGAGAATCCAGAAAGGAGAGAGAAATTGTATGACACCTAAAGGGTTTGGGTAAGGCACCAGAGTCATACGGACTTCCGTACAGAAATACAGAGAACACACTTCAACAAGTGGACGTACTACACTGTAGAACACAAGGTCAAACTCTTGAAAACGGCGAAGGCAGTGAGAAGATATACATCGTACAACATCCATAAGGTTCCTACATCGTACGAACTTCACAAATTATTCAGGTCATACGACATTCACAGGAGTTTTGCATCGTACGACATTCACAAGAGTTTTCCATCGTACAACATCCTCTAGGTGCTCAGAACGTACGACCCAGCAAGGACAGAGTTTGGCTAGATAGGAGTATTGTGCGACTTCACGAGCCAAGGTTTCAAGTCGTACGACATTCAGAGTATCTTCAAATCGTACGACATTTAGCATCTCTCCAAATCGTACGACATTCAACATTTATTCAAATCGTACGACTTGAACACAAAAGGACCGTACAAAACTTAAAAGTTGGAAAGGCCGTACGAATTTGCCCAAGGATTTGCGTACGAAATATTATAGGACCATTCCTGGGAATTAAGAAGGCCGTACGGTGGAGAAATAAGGAGGTGGTACGGATTAAGGAGGTTGTATGGATCAAGGAGAAAGCCGTACGTATTAAGCAACTAAAGACCGTACCAAGTATCGAAGTTTGTAAAAGGCAGGTCGTACCAAGTATCGACTTGGAGAAAGTAAAGTCTAAAAATAATGCAAAATCTGTATTTTTCGGCTTCGTCAGCACTATTTGGAACCTATGGAAAAATCATGAAAATGAGGCGTGCGATGTAGTTTCGAGTGGTTCCAAAAGTGTTAAATTGGTCTTGGCGGCGGGGGCGCTGCCCTTGGACCCCGCTGACCCTGGACACTGCTGGGGGCGCTGCCCCTAGACCCCCGCTAGGGGCGCTACCCCTCGACCCCGCTGGGGGTGCTGCCCCTTGACCTCGTTGGGGGCACTGCCCCCAAACCCCCATCAGATTTATTGGAATTGCCAAATTGCAGTACAACCAACCATCATAGTACAGTTACAAAGAGCAGTTGGTAGCCGAGCAAATGAGAGTGGCAACTCTCGAGGAGAAATTGGTAGAGAGGGACAAAGTATTGGGTGAGTGTGATAGTCAATTGATAGAATAAGATACCCAGGTGGCCGATGCACAACGATTTTCAGCACAGAGGGAGGATCAATTACAGGAAAAGGACAAGGAGTTGGCATTTTTTGTTTTCAGTCGTCTGGAAGACGACTACTTTGTGGGGGGGATGATGTAGACGGCCATGTTAATAAATAATTATATTGTAATCGACTGTACTAATTAAATAAATGTTGTAGTCGGTCGTACTGGGAATAAATAATAATAGTTTAAATAATATATGCACAGTTTAGAGTAAAAGTTGGATTAGTTGTCGGGCAGGTAGTTAGGAAGAGTTGCCGACGGTTGGTATCCCAACCAACCACGGCCATCTATATATGTATCTTGTCATTTTTAGTCGGAGACGGTCAATTGCTATGTATTGTTGAGATACTTCATGAAATCAATCAATCCATTGTGTTGTGCAATTACTCTTATGATTGTTTTGTGATTCAAATGTGATTCATATTCTAGTACGTACATTATGTTTGTGAATTATTCTCGTTTACTCCCGTAGTACGTTGAACACTATGCAATGAGTAAACAATCCTTTGCTTCCATCGCCATGAAGAGTATTTCTTCTCTATCGCTGTTATAAATTTCTTCTTTGCTTTCCTCCGATGAGCTATTATCTTCCTTGGAATAAAGTCTCTTCTTGTACTTCCGGAAGTTCTTCTTTTCATGTTGACCTTGTTTATAATCCTTCTTATATTGTTGATATTTCCTTCCTTTCTTCATGTAGTGATCCTCTTCATCGCTGCTTTCACTCTTAACCTGCAGACACTTAGAAGAAAAATGACCTATTCTACCACAGTTAAAACATTTAAATGGTAACTTATCTTGGTACTTCCTGGATCTTTTCTTTAGCTTTCTCTTGAAGTGGGCTTCTTCTTCATCCGTTTCATTGTTTGAGCCATCACTTGATTCATATACTTTATTCTTTCCCTTTGATGCTTTGAAGGCTGCCTCCCTTTTAGATGGATTTTCTTCAATCCTTATTTCATAGGTAGTAAGAATTCCATGCAATTCATCCTTTGTTAATTTGTCTAGATCTCTCATTTCTTCAATTGCCGAAACCTTGGAATCAAATCTTAGAGGTAAAGACCTTAGTACCTTTTGTACAATCATAGCTTCTTCAACTGCTTCACCAATACGTTTTATTGTGTTCACAATCTCATCAACACGAAGCAAGTAGGAGGCTGTGCTTTCTTTTTCATTCATCTTAAGGCTTTCAAATTGTCTCCTATGAGTTTGAAGCTTTGCCTTCTTTACTTTATCATCTCCTTCATAGATATTCTTCACCTTATCTTAGATGTCTTTAGCTGATTTGTAATGCATTAATTTTACAAACTATGATTCGAATAATCCACTTAAGATCATAGGAAGAACACACGATTTACGTGGAAACCCTTGCGGGAGAAAACCGCAGTAAAATATTGCTTTTCTTATAAACCTTCTTTTGTAGGCACCAACCTACTTCTCTTACAAATCTTCTTTTGTAGGCACCAACCTACTGGAGATACCAATCCTCACTTGTGAAGCATGTGAGCACCAGCCCACTGGAGACACCAATCCCTGCTTGTAGAATTTGTAGGTACCAACTTGTTGGAGATTCCAATCCCCACAACTGAGCACCAACTCAGCAAGAGACACTAATCTCTTATTTTGAGAGGCACCAACTTTCAAATTCTTCAAAGGATGATATTGACTTCACAAAGATCTGATTATAAATGCACTTTCTTTCACACCTCTGCTTGTGGATGATCTAACAGTTATTACACATGTGGTCTCCTTCATGACTTGGTTTGTAGATGATGTAATTGCTTTCCTTCACAAGTCTTCTTGATGATGATGCAACAACTTTCCTTCATAAATTTTCTCTCAAATAATGCAATACTTTCCTTTATAATTCTGCCTTAAGGTCTGCTCTAATTTCACTTACAAATCTGCTCAAAATATCTGCTATAAATCGGCCTTTAGATCTGCTATAATTCTTTTTCAAAATCTGCTTCGAATCTGCTATAATTTCCTCTTAGATTTGCTATAACTCTTTCTTATTCTTCACATAAATCTACTCTTAGTCTTCCTCAAAATTCTGCTCCAAAAATCAGAAAGATATTCTATTTGTTTCTTGCTTTCAAAATATCTTTGCAGCCACATCTTATAGCTTCTCCAAAGTGGGTGACTCATGGAGAAGATATGTCACTTTCTAATGGATGCAACTCATTTTATATGCACCTCTGCACCTCTACCTTGGGCACTCCAATAGGGGTCGACCCCTATATAAAATATATTTATTATTTTTTTATTTACAAATTTTGAATCCCTAATATGAGGCGCCACAATAAGGGGGGTTGGCCTGAACATAAAAAAATATTTTATTTATTTTAATTTCAAATTGAAGAAGGGCGCCAAGTAGGAGGGAGTTGACAAAAAATAAAACTAATTAATGACTGCCTCGTGATAATAAAACGGTCTTGGAATGGGTGCAATCTCTTTTACCTTCAGTGTGACATGACATTAATGTAACTTTGCCATCATATGCATTCGACATCAATGACAAACTATCCATGCCCCTTTGACATCAAGGACAATCTTTCCAACAAACATACTGTAATGTCCCCTGTTTGCGATAAGCCTAAATCTTGCCCCAATGGCGGATCTGTACTTAATGGTTCCCTAGCTGTGATATCTTTATCTTTTTTTGTCCTGGTCCGATACAATGTACTCATATATTACCCTACAGATACTCACTGATTAATATTCTCCACCTTATTAAGAATTTCTTTCAAAATTTGGTAAGGGCTTTGATTGTCAGATTAGTATATATAATATTTAAATGATCTGCTATTCATATATAAGTATCTCTACTTTCTGATCGAGGCTTTAAAGGAGTACTGTATCTGCTGCATGTAATATATGTTTAATTCTTCAAATCTATTTCATTCTCCCATTCCATGTCCTTAATTCCTTCGAAGGTCCCATGATTTAATGCTGGGATTATAGTTCTGGTTTGTGTTGTCGAGTAAAAACAGAGAATTACAACTCACAGGGCCACCATAATTGATTACAAAACACAGCAAGTTCCGTGTCAAAAGACACCCATATATAAACAGATAATAGCGTTGATTGAAATGAGTTGCAATCAATGATATCAATACTTTCCTGTATTCACAGATCACTCGGCCAGGCTGATGCTAAATGCCAATGATCCCTATTGATGAAGAGATCAGAACATACCACAGATAGTTATGGATGATGATTATTTGCCTAATATGTTCACCGCTCAGGATCACATCCTTCTATGTCAGCTGTTTGTGCTCTTGTCCCTGGAATGTTACCTGTTTGGTTTTAGAGTGGCAGATAGAGTACCATCCCATTCTTCATGACTTCCTGAAGAATATCTTTTTTTATCCTTTCTGATCGACACACTCTTTTGGTAGCTGTTGGTAAGATAATACTTTATGAGTCTTCATGATGCGAACTATTGTGGCATATATTGCATGATCCCTTGATTGATCCATATTCTCAGTCACTTTCTTCTTCTCATGACTATGGACTCTTTATTCTTCTATTGTTGTTAGCTCTATTATCTTTTCATCAAATCTACCTTCCACAGTATTTCCTTAATCTACAATTGGTCAGTGGCAGCTAGTCCATATGAGGTTATTGTTCCACGTCAAACCCTTATAAATTCCACTCAATGTGCTATGACTCTCACCAGGTCGATTTCTTCAGATATATCAATCCAAAATGTGCTATGTAAGTCATAATAATATGTGTGTAGTGGCGGACTCAAAGAAGAGTATTGATGATAAAACAGCTTCTTCATTGATAGTTGTTATTGATCGGCGACAGGGGAGAAAGGTGACCCATGAGCACATTCAACCCATCGATCAATAATCAATATTCCCCTACCAAGTGGGAGTAGGCTAGCAGATAGGTCCCAATAGCAATGGAGATTAGCGTTTGACTTTAACTCATCCTCGTCAGATTAAGTCTTCCCTTATTCTCCCATCTGGGAGTGTTGCCAGGATCTCTAGATGGTATTCCTTCAGGCATTAACACTTTACTACCAACTGTTTTCAAATGACAGACTCTTAATACCATCGGCCCTCAATCTTCTTCATTCTTCATATTGTTATCTCTATGGGTGATTTTCAGTTTCGGTTGACTCTGCACCCTAATTCCATCATTCCTTTTATGTCTATCTATGATGTTTTTTTTTCTCTTTACCTCATCTTCATCTATTTATGTTGATAGACTTTAGCTTAAGGAGATGTCTCCTCAAAAAGAGACGACCTTGCTCAAGAGCATTGCCTTCCCTTAATCGCACCATTTCTTTTTAAAAGATGTTTGTCTAGTTAATGATCGCTACTTAATAATAATTACTTACTCTGTCTTCTTTGTAATAATTGCTGAAGTTGGATAACATTGAGGCGGAATAGGAAATGAAGACTCTCTGACCACTGAGTGTGAGTGGAGTCCACGTAGACCATGGCGAATTTCCCTTGAAGCGTTCCTTCACAAATTCCCTGTCCTCATACAAGGCGGCAATACTTCATGGAGTCCATTTGATATTCTTCAGCTGCTAGATGTATGCATTAAGGGGTTGCGGCGCTAACAACAGAGACTGTAATGTCATTCTAACAACATTTTCTTAAATAATACCGTTTATTTTATTATTACCCTTTATAATGTCTTTAAACATGTATAATATTATTTATTTTATTATTTATCATATCTGAAGATTACTTATTATAATAATTAATAATATTGATTTTTTTAGATCATTATAATATTATTTTATGTTTGTGTCTTATATTAATTTTATATATTTTATATATTTATTATATTGCAGTGATTATAATATTTAAATTATTAATATCTATATCTGTCATAGATATTATAATTATAATAATATTAATATTTATATTTTACATTTGACTATTATAATTATAATACTATTGGTGATAATTATAGTTATAACAATATTTTAAATTGTATTTTATATTTTATATTTTGGTATTGATTCAGCACCTTGATATTTCGTATTTTGGTGTTACAATTTTGGGGACATGACGCATACCTTGTGATGAAGCCATATGATGTGTAGGAACCCCGGTGGTTCTCAACCCCAAACCCCTCGATCGAATTTGTGTTTTTGCAAGTTTTGTATTTTTTGTGTTTTTGAGGATTTTCAGACAAATAAGAGAAGCTGCGATTTCTAAATAAATGCTTAAAAATTCACTAAAATTCATATGGCGATGGAAATGTATAGAAAATACTCATAACATTGAGGCGCACCAATACATTAATTTTCCAGAGCATTAACAATAACAAAATATGAATATTGAATGAAATATGATATTATTATGAGGAACCTGATGGCGGCTGCAACAGATGAAAGATTTGAAGAATATAATATATCCGCCTAATGATCTCCGATCTCCATACTCAAAAGGAAAAGAATCCTCCAGAAGACCAAGGCGCACCAGAGCCAAATGACATTCACTGAAGACTGAAGGCGTTTCTTCCTGAAATAATGGTACGGCCTTGAAGGTACAGTTTTGTACGGCCTGTACAGCAGCAGCAAATAAGAATATGGTACGGCCCAATGAAAGATGCCAGATCTCTGTAAAAGATGTCTCTGATAGGTCGCCTCAAATACTTGATGAATAATCTCCTAACTCGAATGAATAAATCAATGAGCTCAATCAGAACCTCTGCGGGTGGAAGTCACCAAGATGCTTCAACCGTATTGCATAGTCTCATCACCACTCAAGAGGTATCGTTTCTCCGTAAACTAATCGCCTCAATAAACCCTAGGTTTTGCAAACTCCAATGCTCAGAGCAAATACAAGACAAATTTGAATAACATATCATCATGGTTCGATTTGTCTTTCCCGTGAATATATATCTCTCTTGAAAAATTCGACCCAATAGCTCTTTTTAATAATCATTTAATGAAATGATTAAATTCGCCTTTTAGACTTAGGAGAAATTATAAATAATTAAATGGCGTCTCATAAATGAATAATAATTATTCATTATGTCAAATATATCACTTTATTATAAAGTATTAAAAATACTTTATAATATACCATTTAATTATTAATATTTAAATATATTAATAAAGGACTTAATATAAAGTCAAAATATTAAATATTCAATAATCATTAACACTCTATTTCCATCCGACCATCCAACCTAAGAATCGAGTCGACTTCGAGCCGACCACCAACTGTGTGCCCGCTAAAAATAGCAGCCTTTCCGCCTCTGTACTTTTCTAAAAAATAGGAAAAGTCTCCAAAACCACTGTAATGATTCCGAAGGCCCAACTTGAAACAACCGCACATCAAGCTACAAAACACCGAGTAATCCGCCTTTAGAAGATCCTTCGCACACATCCGCTACCCTACGAGGATCGAAATGATAGGCTCACCCTCTAATAAACAATGTCAAGGGGACATTATAACCGGCCTCCTCGAAATTAAGTTTGTCCTCACAATCTCTCGCAAATACTTAACGCATCACACCACTGATCCCAAGGATAGTGCTCTGACAATGTTCCTGCTTTTGCCAACCGACCAGAATTCCCACAATCGACAACAAGAATAGAATAATTATTCCTCATCAACCCTGTGTTGTTTTGTCATAGGATCAAGAACTCGAGGAAGCAAGTCAAACTGCAAGCAACACTTACTCCCCAAAACTACACGAGATATACTATCATCCAACATATCAAGCACGTGCATACCAGAATTGTGCACCTGAAACAAATCGTGTACGTGCGAATCAAACATGAAACCATATACACTCTACACCATGTACTCACTGTGAAACTCCTCCGAAAGCTGAGTCTGAAATCCCAGTGCACAAGTAGGATCCCAAACACTATCATCACTCTTCCCACTAACGAGAGAGATAGAACGTAGGCTCCCATTTGTAATCCCCCTCAACACATATTTTTTTCCCTGTACCTCAAATCTCATCTCCATTTTAGGCAAGTTGAGGGTGAACACACTAATGTCCTAAAGCCATCTCATACCCAACACTAAATCCATCCCACCCAGGTTGACCACATAAAAGTCTGCCCGCAACTCATAATCATTCAGCATGAGGGTGAGATTACAAATTCGTCGAGTGCAAGTGAGGGTATACCCATCTGCCACCCGAACTCTGAATCCAGCGAAGTCCTCTGTCTGGAGTCTGCATCTGCTGACGAAGCTCTCATCAATAAAATTGTGTGTGGCTCCGGTGTCAAGCATAGCAATACATCATTGTCCATCCACTAATCCTTTGAACCTGAATGAATCATCCCGTACACTAGCAGATAATACCAATGGGGACAAGTTGGAATCAGGCCCAAACTCCATAGAGGCATTCCCGGCCTCCGCATGTTCAGAAACAGCCTGCTGGTCTGAATCCTCAAACTCAACATCTCCATAATAAACCCACATGGCGCGGTTCGGTCAGCTCTTCTTCGGTCTCAAAATGACAATCATGCTCCTTACTGTAGGGTTCTTTGCACCAATAACAAAGTTGTTTCCTTCTCAATTCATCACGAGTTGCATCATGAATTCTTGCAGCTGTTTTCCTTTTTGGTTCTGCAACTGGTGTATTACTCTCCTCAATGGGCAAGCTGTTTGTTTTAGGCTGAAATTGTTTCTAACAACAAGCTCCATAATTCCTTGCCTTCCGATCATTTCCTCAAGAGTAGAGGATCAATCGCCTTTAACCTAACCTCGCGATAGGTTCTGTCAAACCCTCAACGAAGAGTATAATGAGTCTCCGTTCTGAAATACCAGTCACCATAACAGCAACTCTCTGAAACTCCCCAATATAAGAATCCAAACTACCTGTTTGCCTGAGCTGAGCTAGCTCCCTGAAGTAAAGTTCTGGATCCTTCTTATCGAAGCGCTCTATAAGCCTGCTGGTGAACTCCTGGTAAGTATTGACTGCATGATGGCCAAGCGTATACATGCCGTGATGCCACCAATCATGCGCTATCCCATCAAGATGCAAGGTAGCGAACTTAATGGCCTCGTCCTCCTGCATAGGCCTCAGTGATAAGTAGTTGTCCAGTTTCTGGACCCAAGACCTCGCTGATGTCTTATCAGATCCATCAAAATATGGCAAGGTGATCTTGCTAACAGCATACTGCAAATCCCTGTTCACCTGTGGCTGCGGCTGCTGATGCTGAGGGGGTCTACGGTCAAATCTGCCTCCTCCTCTAGGTTTATGAACATCCATAAACTCATGAAATGATAATGCCTGCCTGATCTCAGGTGCCAATGATAGGTACTCACCATGAAACCTCGTCACATCTGCTACTGACATGCCATTATGTGGTTGAAACTCCTGATGCTGCCCCTGCTGCTCTGCCCTCGGAGTCGGAGGTGGAGTCTCTCTAGCTAAAAATGTAGGCTGTCCAGGCCTACGCTCCTGATAGATCGGTGACTACCGCCGCGGGTAATCGATGCCATACCGATCTAATCGGTGTAGTCCCCGCCGTCCGTCCAACTGTGATATAATGAGGCCGCGGTGGGTGTATAATCGCCCTCGATAGTGCCCATCAACCGACATCATGTCCATCATGTTATCGTACCGTGATCTAAACTCCCACGCAGAATGTCGCCTCGTGATGTGCGCTTTCCCTCGGAATCCCTAACTCCGCCTCTCGTGAGGGAATCTCACGTCCGCCATTAGGGTTGCAACATCGCTTAATTAAGCAGCGAGCCGGATTTGCGAATACTCAAGAACTCGAATCGCTCACCTTCAGAATCTGCGGACTCTGCCCAACTCTCGCCTCGCTACCCCTACACCTTTAATATAAAGGAATAGTATCTCTCAAGCCATGAAAAAGCAACCAAAAGCACATTGTATTCAAAAGAATCAAAAAGCACAGGATGGTAGGAAATCAGGTTCGGGAGCACCATCAGGAACCCCGTGGTTCTCAACCCCAAACCCCCCGAATCGAGAATTTGTGTTTTTGCAAGTTTTGTATTTTTTGTGTTTTTGAGGTTTTTCAGACAAATAAGAGAAGCTGCGATTTTCTAAATAAATGCTTAAAAATTCACTAAAATTCATATGGCGATGGAAATGTATAGAAAATACTCATAACATTGAGGCACACCAATACATTAATTTTCCAGAGCATTAACAATAACAAAATATGAATATTGAATGAAATATGATATTATTATGAGGAACCTGATGGCGGCTGCAGCAGCATGAAAGATTTGGAAGAATACAATATATCTGGCTCACGATCTCAGATCTCCATACTCAAAATGAAAAGAATCCTCTAGAAGACCAAGGCGCACCAGAGCCAAATGACATTCACTGAAGACTGAAGGCGTTTCTTCCTGAAAGAATGGTACGGCCTTGAAGGTACAGATTTGTACGGCCTGTACAGCAGCAACAAATAAGAATATGGTACGGCCCAATGAAAGATGCCAGATCTCTGTAAAAGATATCTCTAATAGGTCGCCTCAAATACTTGATGAATAATCTCTGCTAACTCTGAATGAATAAATCAATGAGCTCAATCTGTAACCTCTGTGTGAAGTCACCAAGATGCAAGCTTCAACTGGTATTGCATAGTCTCAGTCTGCCAATTTCTGAAGAGGTATCGTTCTCCAGAAACGAATCATCTGCTGAAACCCTAGGTTTTGCAAACTCCAATGCTCAGAGCAAATACAAGACAAATTTGAATAACATATCATAATGGTTCGATTTGTCTTTCCTGTGAATATATATCTCTCTTGAAAAATTCGACCCAATAGCTCTTTTTAATAAATCATTTAATGAAATGATTAAATTCGCCTTTTAGACTTAGGAGAAATTATAAATAATTAAATGACGTCTCATAAATGAATAATAATTATTCATTATGTCAAATATATCACTTTATTATAAAGTATTAAAAATACTTTATAATATACCATTTAATTATTAATATTTAAATATATTAATAAAGTGACTTTAATATAAAGTCAAAATATTAAATATTCAATAATCATTAAATACTCCTTATTTCTCCATCTGACCATCCAACTGAAGAACTGGGTCGACTCTGAGCTGACCAGCTGAACCAGGTGCCCTGCCAAAAATAGCAGCTTCCGCCTGCCCTACTTTCTAAAAATAGAAAGTCTCTGAAAAACCACTCAGAATGATTCTGCGAAGGCCCAACCTGAAACAACTGCAATACTGAAGCTACAAAACACTGAGTAACTGCCTCAGAAGATCCTCTGCACACATCTGTCAGCCTACGAGGATCGAAATGATAGGCTCACTCCTCGACAAACAATGTCAGCTAAAACGGGGACATTACAATGTGAGGCTCCAGAATCAAGAAGCCATCTACCTGACTCAGGACTTGTAGATGCAAGAAGTGCTTTACCTTTCATCTTATCAACTCCATTAGAAAAACATGATGTCTTTGATTGTGTGGAATCGTGGATAATGATGGTGTAGAAGAAGAGGGTGAACTAGAAAACTTTGAAGGCAATGAAATATTGTGCTCCTGAAGGAGTTGCTTCAACTCTTCTATTTGTTTTGAATAACAATTATGTTCACCATGCCCTTGTTTTTTGCAATATGCACTTTGGGTTTCTCCTTCTTAGGTTTATCCTCTTTGAAAGAGGTGGGAGGATCACTAGATTCTATCTTAGTTTTGGATTCATTCTTGCCTTTGCCTTTGGGTGTTTGTGCTAACAATGTGTGACTCTTGGAAAGTGCATCTAATTGGATAAGCTTTGCTTACTTTTTAGTCAAACAATTACAAAATGTCCCAAAAGAAGGCAAGCTAAATGATTCACTTAAGGCATCCAATGTGGAATAAAAGGTAGAAGAAAAGATTGCAAATGGTCCTTTTAACTTAGACAAAATCAAGAATATGCATTCCTTATTAGATTTATCTTTCCCAAAACCAACCAAGTGAGATCATAATGATTTGAACTCAACTAAATAATCCTCAATGGTAGGAAATGTATCAAGAGAAAGAGATGCCAATTCTTTCTCTATTTGCAAAGGAAAAAATTCACTAACTATACCAAACAAATCCTTGTACTTATCCCATACTTGCTTTGGTGTAGTGCACTCCTCAATGTAGAATAACAAGCTGTTAGAAAAATGCAATGCAATCAAGCCCATAGCCCCAACACACTTGTTTCTATGAGAAAATATCTCATATTCCTTAGTGAACTCAAGTTGATGATCACCCAAAGTAGACCATAAACCCCTAGAAAGGAGCAACCGTTGCATTTTGGTTTTCTATGTGTGATAATTGTGAGGAGTGAGTAGCTCAAATGAACCTAATTTAGCCATGAGAGCAACAAGCACCAAGAGATTAAAATAGACAATATATTGTAAAAATTTGATATGAAACCTCCTAGATCTAAATCAATACTGAAAATAAAGCCCCCGCAAAAAGACAAAAATTCTCCAAGTGTTAGGATGTCCAAGTAACGAGTCACAATGCGATATCAAAAATTGAATAAAATGTACTTGGGGTTGAATCTAAAAAAGGTGCATGGATAGATTAGAAGAGCTCCTTATTACCTTTCCAATGCTGCAAGAATCACAAAATTTGGATAGGCAGACAAAAAATTATGAGCTCAGATGTTCAAATGGGAGATCTAATTTCAAACAACAATAACTTTTACCAACAACAAGATTTGATAATGAAATCTACACCACTAGAAAGTACATGGAACCAACTTTCCAATGATATCTTGTTTGCAAAAAGATTGACTCTTGAATCAAAATGTTGCTAAAATTGAAAACAAATTTTTTTTTAGCCCCCAAGGGAATGGATGTTGGTTGCCCATGTGACCTTGGTTGCAAAAAAAGTGCTTAAGGATTTTAGTGAACCCCGTGCCACTAGGGGTGGTGAGAGAATGGAGATCTGCTGGTGATTGTAGAGTGTGCCGCTTGCTTGCTTAGCCCCCTTTGCCAACTAACTAAACTAAGGGTTGCCCTTATATACAACTAGGAACTAATTTTAAACTGCTGGAATTTTTAAATATTTAATTAACAATCCATTAGATCGTACCTATGACAGTGATGAGACACTGATTCATACCTCAAATAATTCTTGCACGACACGATGTTTGCATAGTATGAAAAATATGTCGTAGAGATTCTAGATTCTGCTTGCGTAGAGGACTGTTGATGCTTGCAGATTGAACTTGTATGGATTTGCATTGTATAGATTTCGTATAGATGTAGAGACGAAATTAATGGTGGGCGGCTGAAAAAATCTTTGGTTTTGACGATTTGATAGTTGATCTTAGGGTTTTTGGGCCTTTTGAACGTAATGCAGGGTTCGTTTTGGCCCAAAATTCTCCAAAATTGTAGCTACCTTGTGGATGTGGAACCACCTCACAACTTCAAACCTTCATAGATTTGTCCTCACATGTTTGATTTGGATGAAACAAAAGGAAAAACTGATTTTTTTGGATACTTTGTGTTAGTTTTAGGATCAAAAATTAAATAAGCAAATATAGAACAATTTTAAACAATTTGACACAACATATACCCTGGGAAAACCCTCCAACTTGAGGGAGAATACCTAGCAACAATATATCTCTTATATATTGAATAATAAAAGCAATTCACTTTTACAATCAATCAACACCACGCTTGATGCAATCTCAAACAATAATATCGAACTTCTTAAATGATATCGATCTCTATAATATTGAACTCCAATATCGAACTCTTGCTGTAGATGAATTTGCACTTGTCTCTTGAATGGAATGAATTGAACAACACCTCTATTATATACAAATTGATGAGGAGGTCTCCAATAAACACGTCCCTTCAAGATACAAAGTTGGCCTCAAATGAAGGGGTGTGACTTAACAAAAGATGGTGATCTTTTAGATGATATCGGCCTTATTTTCATGCTTGTACTGTTGTATCGCTAGATGATTGTGGGAGAGGTGTGGTAGCGTGGTATACCACCATATCGTGGGAGACTTCTTATTGCTTGGCGGTAGTGCGGTGTACCGCCATATTGCAAGAGCCTTGTGATTGACTGGCGGTAGTGCGGTGTACCGCCATATTGCAAGAGCCTTGTGATTGACTGGCGGTAGTGCAATGTACTGCCATACCGCGAGAGCCTTGAGATTGATTGGCGGTATATCGCCATGCTGCGGGAGCCTGTTGGTTGTCTAGCGGTAGTGCGGTGTACCGCCATGTAAATAAATCAACTCCAATAAATAAATGAATAGCCAATGGCTATATGAATTTATTGCTTATCACCGTTGGAAGTATGAGGCCCGCGACTACACATCAACACTTTGAATTCAATGATGAGCTCAGATTTGTATCAACATGCACCAAAATAAACTTGCAATACAAAGCCACAAAGAGGAACCCTCTAAAATTTGGTATTTCTATTAGGTTTTTTGATTCTCTAGGTCATTATATGATGCAAGAGAAAAGCATACTCAACTTTTCAAGATCCACCAAGATTTGCAACCTAGCAATAGTTCATGCACAAAATCACTCTCAAATCTGAGAAGGCGATTTGCAAATCTAAAGCTTTGATACCATGTTAGAGTCACTCAAGGACTCAAGCTCCTATGATCACCTACAACCAAAACTAAATTCTACAAGAGAGAGAAAAACAAGAGCATAGATTTGCAATGATGGATGCAAAATAACTATATTGACACAATTGATTCAATAGATCACAATTGATTTTCATAATGGACATATGAGGCCTTGCTTATATAGGCAAAGTTGAGAGGTAGGATTAGACAAGATCATGACAATTGTCTTAATCCTATGACATGAAACAACTAAAGGTAAGATAAAATAAGATCATATGACAACTAAGGACTTCTAGAAAGATTCCTAATCTACTAAGTAAACTTAACATGTGAACATGTGTGAATAAGACCTAACTAATAATTAGTTAGAGAATGTGCCTTGTTCACACTACAAAGGGGAATTTGGTTGGGTAATACTCTTGTTTACACCAACACAAATTTCTTGGAGAAGTCCATCATCCTTGGATAGAGCCAACTTTATGTGCAGTAAAGTCCTATACTGTAATGTCCCTTTATTGATTTATCTTGATTTCTCCTAGATCAAGGTATCCTAATAGTCCTAATGCCAATAATTTTAATGATAAACCTTAATCTTATTGCAAGCAACCCTCCAAGCGCCTATTGACTTGATCATTAAACTTATGTATATATATAGTATGTTGGTAAGTATGAGAAGTTATTTGCTGTAAACTATTGCACCCTATATCTTATGCTGCCAAGGTACACATTCACCCTCAAATTGGTTTAGTTCCTGATAATGGATATGGTTTGCACTTCACTGTTTGCTTAAGTGTGATCTTTATGATGTTCTAACCTGATTTGGTTCTACACAGCTGACTCTTAATGGTGGAATCACCTTCATTAAAACCCATCAGCGTTTCTCTCTCTAAGTGTTTGTTACAAATTGCAACGGGTTTGTCATTGTAATAAAGTAACACTTATGCCATTCTGAATGTATGTGAGATTCCTGCTATGAAGAATGGAAATCTCCGTAATTACTCATTGTGTCACATTTGAATGTGGTTATGCATTTGGCATTGACCATTGTAAGCGTTGAACCTTAAGCCAATGCCTACAGAAAACCAAGTAACCCCCCAAATCTTCATATCTCCCTGACTTCCCATTCGGTGAGGATCGAGCTCGAGTTTAAGATTAAATACTTTGGACTAGAGACAATTTCTTTATCAATCTCTAAGCTTTATTTTCAACCCTTCTCTAAACTCGAGTAATATTCCCCATAATCGATGATGCTTTCCTATTGATTCTTATGCCTTCTTATACCTGTGATGGGGTGAGAGACACACCCCTTCAGGGTATGTGTTTGCCCCCAAGAGACGTTTGTTGGTTAATGAGCTAAGTTTATTGCTTAACGGGTAGTGATTATTAATACTCTACCTCAAATGCTATCGCTGACTTACCCTCAATAAACATCGATGGTCTATGTATGCTTGTTTGGGTAATACGAAATGAATAGCATCAAAGTCTCCCGTCTCTTAGCTTGCTCGGCTAGAGTTTCCACGGCAACAGTCAAGGCAATGTTCCCGTAATGATTTTGAAGGATTGATGAAATGATGCGAAATCATCATGCGATATCTTATACTCATTGCTGTTGCTATATTCATCTTATTTAATGGATTGGTTAAAATATATTCTGCCACTTTGATCCATCGAATTTCACTATGTTGAGCGAAAGGGGTTATTGAGTGATTCGAGTCATTTTTCGTAATGTCCCTTATTATGTTTTATATTAAAATATTATAATAACCGCTTAATATTTGTAGTTTTATATTAATAGCTATTATATGCTTCATATTATAAAAAATGATTTTATTTTCTTTATATTAATTTTATAAATTTTCAATATTTATTATAATATTTAAATTACTAATATCTGTATTTTATCATTATAATTATAATGATATCAAATCATTAATATTTTTAAATAGGTCTTTTGTGACCTTAGTGTCATGATTTCGGGGACATGACATATGCACTTAAGGAGTTGGTAGAATTATTAGGACAATTTAATTGGCTTATCTTAATTTTTTTCGTAAGACCTTGGGATGATTTAAAAGGAAAAATTAATTAAATGATTGAATATTAAAGTTGTTGAAAAAATAAAAATAAATGACAACTTATATTTAATTATTTAGAAAAGTGTTTAAGTGTGCAAATCAAGTATCGCTAGGCTCAAGGTGTTGAAAAGCGATCATAAAGACACTTTATGTTATTTTATTAAAGAGAAAAAAATGTTTTTTTTTAAACAATGAAAAAGCAAAACGATGCTTTTTCGAAAAAACAGTGAAGAAGCAAAAAAAAATGTTTTTCATAAAATAGCTATGAAAAAGTTATAAACGGAGGAGAGTTTTCAAATAAACAGTAAATTCTTTTTGGAGTTATTTCATTTCTCAAGAATGAATGCCTATTCATCTTCTCCATTTCCCAAGGATGAACACCCTTAGGAAATTTGAAAGCTTCGAGGACGAAAACCCTTCTAGTTTTCAAAGTTATTCCATCTAGGGATTGCCAATGTGCAGCAAAGATTTGGTTTGTTGACAAAAACCCTCATTCTGTTTTGAGTAATTTCATGTAGGAATCGCCATTGTGCTGAAAGTTGCAGATTGAGTATCAGGTTCAGTTGATATTTTGTTGAGGTTAGTGGTTTTTCAGTATTTGGATTTGCAGAGAATCTTTGAGTTTCCAATTTGGTGTGTGATTTCAGTGTGTTTTTGTTTTCCATATTACTTTTGGTTATGCTTTCAGTTTTGGGTTATGGTGATTAATTTGTTTGTTGGTCACAAAAAAAAATCAGATTTTTATCAGCTTTTTGATAATTGATCAACTTTAGAATTTTTATCAATTGACTGTAGCTTTTGAAAGGAGTTAATCTCATGATTGCCATAAAATAAGCTGCGTTTAAGGCGATATTGATGGATACTAGCTATCAATAATTGATTTCTATGAATTGCAACATTTTGTGATGACTTGCAGCTTGTTCCATTCTTGGGCAAATACAATAGGTCAGTAATGCAAACCAATTTGCTACAGCAGTTATATTAGTCCTTAATTGTTTCCAGATTGTGTCATACAACTCTTAGAGTGATCCAATTTAGTTTGCAGCAGTATATTTGTTTGGTTAAATTCATTCTTGTTGATCATACAAAATTTTAGTGGTTAATAGGTAGGTTAGTCGTGAGGCATTGACATCATCAACATATTACATCGCTCAAAGGTTTCAACATCTCATTCTGGCTAATAATTTATTTGTTTCCAATTTCAAGCCAATTGTTTGATGAAATGCTCATGTTCAAAATTATGGAAATATGTATCTAAGTTTGGTTCAAATATGTTTGTTAATGAATATCATTCATCATTTTAATAATTTGGAAGGTATCCCACCATATTCTTTCATTTTCAAGTATTTTCTTTGTAATAGATTCTTAGACGGTATTACTGTGGGATCCCATTTTATTTTCTATTATTCTTTGCCTTGCATGGTGTGAACCGGGGTCAGGTGAGTTAAACCGCCATTTTGGCATTGATGCAACTTTGTTTGCACTCACTATTAACCAATTTGGCTAGAACGATTCTATGATTGTTTTAAATTGTAAGTTGGTTGGCTTGTGGCCAACACTTCTCAATTAATTTTCCTCTATCCTTATTCTTACTCTGTATGCTATCACCTTGCCCATTTTGGGAATTGGGTGATCAAAAAGAGTAGAACTGAGTTGATTGCAAAATTTTATTGGGATTTAAGCTAATGCCCTACAACAAATAAGGATAGGTTCGAATTCATGATCCTCATAAGGCAATAAAGTGAAAAGTGTCAGGGGTCGGGAGTTGGAGATACTTCATACCTTGTACCACATTAGAGGTATTATTGCATCTTTGATTTCAATAAAACATATAGAAGGAAGCATAAAAAATCGGGGATTGGAGATACCAAAGAAAAAGTATTGGGGTAAGAGATGATTGAAACTTCGACTTTGTAAGGTAACTTAGTGTAAAAGATTGGGGAGTCGGATGAAAGGCATGCCGGTAAGAGACAGTCTGAAAAACCCACAAAAGGCAAGGGAAAAGGTGGGGGTTGGAGGAAAGGTGTAATACTCTATCTATCCTACAGTTAAATAAGGAAAACCAACCAACCACTTTCAGCTGAAGGTGTAACTAACTTGTCACAAAACTAGGGTTTTCTCTTTTCATTTTAACAGAAAGAATTTCAAAATAAAGTAATTTACATAACATTCAATTTTTCAACTAACTTCTAAGTTCAGTTCAGCTTGTTGGCATAACAACTAACACCTCTGGAGTAGAAGTTGTTATGAATAGCCTATGTACACTACGCAATGAGTGCTCTTCAAATTAGGAGGGGAAGCTCCCTCGTTGTGCTTTGACAAAAATACTTGCAAAGGAAAATAAGCTAAACTATGTCCTGTCTTTTTGTTTCAGCTGTAGAGGCACAAGGCTTTCTTGAAAGAACTTATACGTTGCAGCTGAGTTTTTCTGGTTTCGCAGATCTACTAACTACAACTAAACTTAATCTATCCAATCTCCTCAGGAAAACAGAGCAAGAGGAAACGGAGCAAGGTTTGACTATTGGACGATAAACGAATTCAGATTCTCTACTTGAAGGCAAGGTGGCGCGACTATTATCTCAACCTGAATAAGTTTATTGGGCACAAAACAGATTTAAGAATTTACTATGACAATCTTATGAAACCCTATGTGGCATAACACTTGATCAAAACAGTAAAGACTTCACAAAACAGCTTTTATCATCACAATCTCACGAAACCCTATGTGGCATAACCCTTGATTATAATGATAAAGATTCACAAAACGGATTTATCACCGTAATTTCTTGAAACCCTATGTGGCATAACGATTGATCACAATGGTAAATATACACAAAACAGATTTACCACCACAATCTCTTGAAACCCTATGTGGCATAACAATTGATCACAATGGTAAAGATGTTCAAAACAGATTTATCTAAACTATGGAAAGAATCCACCTTTACAATCTCTTGAAACCCTATGTGGCATAACAATTAATCGTAATAGCGAAGACACATGAACAAATACCAAAAAGAGCAATATTGAGGGCAAGGTAGGCGCAGCATATATTTCTCTCTCAAGCAAAAGTTATTTACAAATGA
>VDFB02122759.1:0-21475 GCA_007258455.2 Sequoia sempervirens
ATAGGAGTATCACCACTCAATGATCTAGAGACAACACGACTGCTATTAGACTCTCAAAATACATCACCATCTCTTCCTCAGTCGTAATAGAATTCCCTCATAAAATAGAGTTACATTCTAGGGCAAGACAAGCAAACAAAATATCCACCATTAGATATAAAACCTAATAATTCACGATCTAGATTTACAATGTATCATTTATCTAATGTATGTCGGTAATTTTAGGAGTTTCCTAAAAAAGTTAACAAAAAAATTGTTTACACACATCCCACTCTTCCCCCTTGCTGCCATTGTCTATTACACCTATCAGTGTAACTAGGAAATATATATATATATATATATATATATTCATCCTATCAACAATAACCTTTATATAATTGCAAGGTTGAGACACATTTTCCCAACAAATCTCCCACTTATCAAACACCTTGCAAGAGCAACGAGAGGGAGTAAACATTGTCTCTTAATTGCTAGGGGCCAAAAGGCCCATAATCTCTGAACACTATCTGAACTTCTCTATGCTCATAGGCTTAGTTAAAGAATCAACAAAATTTATCAAAGTCTCTACCTTAACCAACTTCACCTTGCCATCTGTTAAAAAATGAGGTGTTTTCTTAGCTTACTCTGTAAAACTTTAATATTGCTGATCTAAATAAGTTTTTCCTTTGTTACATATATTCTTTGTGGGTGATTATCTTGATTAATCCATTTTCCTATTGTAGAATGTAGACAGAAGTTGATAGAAGAACTAGACATGATATTAGAAATATTACGCAAGATGTATTGTGGAGAAACCCTTTCAAGAAAAAACTCCACCAAGAATTATTCTATTATTCAATCTTTGAATTACAATAGCTCCAATTCTTGCTTGAGAATGCTTCTTCTATCTTTACCAATCTTCTTCACAACCTGCAATAAAAACTCTCACAACTCTATTCAACTTGCTTGAGATAAATAGGTTTTAATCAACTTTGTAAACTCAACATGAGTTACAATTACAATGCACAAGACCTATCCCTAAAAGGTACACCTATCCCATTAAAATAGGGTTATCCTATAAAGAACAATGCTAAAACTTGTGCTTCATCCATTTGGGCGTCCCAAACTGAAGCTACAACTCATCCTTCACTTCGGTTATAATTCCAAAGCTCCTCCTCAAACTTGGCGCCCATAAGTAATCCTACTTAACTGAGCCTTCACAAATATCTTATCATGCAAGAGAGGTAAATCCAAGAAAGCGTCTTGGGCGCCCAAGTTGGCTCCAAGTGATTTCTAGTTAACTGAAACATTTACTCAACACCATTCATGCAAGAATGGTCATCCCCTGTTAACTGGAGGTAGTCCTTGTTATTTGTCATACAACTCAACTTATTAGCCATGCATTCCAAGTTAACTAAAGCTAACTACATGCAACTCAAAATAACCAACATGCATGCAACATGCACTTGCATGCAACTGAAGATAACTGAACCATAACTAAACTGAACTGAACTAAATTGAACTGAACTGAACTAAACTGAACTGAACTAAACTCATCTGCACTGAACTGAACTGAATTGAACTAAACTCATTTGAACTGAACTAAACTAAACTTCATGCATGCAAACATCAAACCCTAACTCCTAGGATCTTTACATGCATTCAGAAGTGTTAACTGTTACTCCGTATAGTTACCTGAACACAAGGTGAGTGTCACCTTACCATGTGTGAACCCACATGCTCCTATTATTTAGGAATAACTACAAATTCCAATTTCATTATTTATATCATCCAAATAATTAATCTCATCCTAATCTTAGTGTTGTTGAACACATTTCAAGAACTTAGGAGATACATGAAATAATTAATGTTTAGGATTTGCAATTAAATGGCATCCTATTTCCAACACCATCTTCGACCATATCTTGAATAAAATGATATTGTACATTAATGTGCTTGGTCCTGGCATGAAATGTTGGGTTCTTGGCTAAACATATCGCATCACCATCTTCCTTCTTAGACTCAGAATCATAATCAAATTTATTCTTTTTCTTCTTATTTTCTTCTTTGCATTCCTTACAAACATGTCCAGGTTTACTACAGTTCCAACAAATAACTTTGGACTTTCCAGGAGATTTAGATCTCCCCTAGACTTGGAATTGTCGCGCTTCTCATTCTTCTTGCCTTTTTCCTTAGGTCTTCCACGAACATTTAGGGCCTCCTTGGCAGTGATGGATACCTTCCCCCTCATCTCTTTAGAAAGCAAAGAACCCACCACATCTTTAGTCTTCAAAATAACAAAAGTACTCCCAATAGCCTTAACAAGAGAATCCCACGAATCAGGAAAAGAACAAAGCAAGATTTGACATTTCTCCTCCTCATCCATTTTGACACCAATAGATGCCAATTGAGCCACTGACATATGGAATGCTTCCAGGTAGTTTTTGATTTGTCTACCCTCTTCCATTCTTAAGGAATACAACTTCTTTCTCAAGAAAATATTATTCACTAAAGATTTGGCCTACTACATCTCACCAAGCTTCTTCCATAGTTTCTATGCAGAGGTCTCCCCATGGAAATTAATTAAAACAAAGTCTTCCAAACATAATCGGATTAGACCCTTGGCTTTACAGTCCATAACATCATATTGATTAGCCTGAGTAGGATCTACAGAGGCCTTGAAACATTCTCATCAACAACATCCCACAGATCTTGATCTATCAATAGATCTCCATCTTCAGCTTCCACATTTCAAAATTATTTCCAAAAAACTTATCCACCTCTATTCTCCCTGATGAATGTACCATTTGAAAATTTCTGCAACAAGATCACAAAATCTCTTTTGCACAATCTCCCACTCAAACCTGGATTAGTCCAAACAACCCAATAACCCACAACCGAAACCAAAGGTGATCAAGCTCTGATACCACTTGTAAGGAAGCTAAAGTAGTGGAACAACTTCCTACACTAATATTGAGAGGAGAATAATGCAAAACTTTTACAGATCTTTAATAGTAACAAAAACTTAAACATAAATAAACATAACTATCATGCATACCATGACACAATGATTTACATGGGGAAAACCATTTCAGGAGAAAAATCCCACTCCAAAAGCCGCCCAATATATTAAATTATTTTGTAAATCACAAAGATTACAATATACTTGTAGAGCAAGCTTCTCACAGGAGTATCACCACTCAGAGATCAAGAGACAACATGGCTGCTATCGGACTCTTAGAATACATCATCGTCTCTCTACCACATCTGTAATACAACACCCTTATAAAATAGGGTTACATTCTGGGGCAAGGCATGCCAACAAAATATCCACCATTAGATCTAAAACCTAATAATTATCGGTCTAGATTTATAATGTATCATTTATCTAATGTATGTTGACCATTTTAGTAGTTTCCTAAAAAAGTTAACAAAAAATTGTTTACACGCATCCCACTCCCCCCTTGATTCCATTGTATATTACACTTATCAGTGTAACTAATATATATATATATATATATATTTCCTATCTACAATAACCTTTATATAATTGCAAGGTTGAGACACAATTTTCCAACAATAGACTCTTCTTGTCCGAAGACTCGAGGGTAGCGAATTTCCACCTCTACAAATAACTACAAAAAAGGCATCATTGACTCCATAAATCCCAATAGGCACCACTTCCAAAGCTAGCATTCCAACATGAAGTTGTTATCTCAAGTGGAACCCACCCATCATAATAAAGATTCACCACTCTCCACGAAGTAACTCCCTAACACTTAGGAAAGAGGCAATCAACTTATATTAAAAAATAAAAACCATAACTTGTACTATTAACCTACCAACTATAATTCCCCTTGTAAGTGTCATGACTACGATCTTCCAAGAATCTAATAGAATAATAATAAAATAACATCCCACAACTCCTCATGGGTGTCCAAGTATCCAATTCCAAGAAAGTTGGAATTGACAACTGATGTACTCTTAAAGATAAGATTGACAACTGATCTTCACCCTATTTCACATCAATATATGAATCCATTTCATTGAACATTTCCTACTTAAAATTTACTTCTTCAGATAGACATTCAATTTTTTGTTTCCCTTATCACTAAGCATTGCATTCAAACATTGCTTGTGTTTAGTGTTTTTAGGTGTAGGTAGTTCAATATAATTTAGAATTTTATTTTCAAATCGTATAATAGTTGTAGTTTGTTATTCCAAAATTTTGTTGTAGATGGAGAGGGAGTTAAGTTATATGACTAGTTTTTAACCTCAAGGTTGTCATATATTTGAATAGTGAAAGTAGTTTTCATGGGATTATTGACTTTAAGAAGTATAAAAATGAGTATTTTATAAGACTACATAAAAATAAAATAACAAAAGTCTATTACTTTCTAAAAACTTGTATGGTCATGGAGATGGAATGCTTCAAGTAATAATGATGAACTAATAATGAACCTAGATCTTTCATTGAGGCTCTCACTTGAGAGAAATGTGAGCATTAGAATGAGACCATATAGTAGAAGATGATAACACTTGAAAAGTGTGACAGCTAGGATTTAGTCAGTTTATTGGAGGGAATTAAGCCCATTGGTTGCAAGTTGATCTTTAAAAATAATTTTGTAGCAAATGGTAAGTTGGAGAGGTACAAGGTGAAACTAGTAGTGAGAGGTTGCTCCTGAAGAGAGGGAGATGATTTTGGTGAAAATTTCTCCCTAACACTAAATTATTTGCCATCCATTATTTTTTTCTTTCTATCATCATCTCTTGTGATTTTGAATTAGAGCAAATAGATGTTAAAACTAAGTTTTCTTGCATAGGGATCTTGAAGGGAAAAATTACATGTAACAACCTAACAAATTTATGATAAAAGGGATAGAAAACATGGTTTTTAAGTTAAATGGTCATTATATGGTTTGAAATAATCATCTCATATGTAGTATTGTCATTTGATGACTAAGAGACAACCTATGGCTACATTTTTCACTACCAAAGTGGAGTATATGGATCCTACTTATGCCTATAAGGATGTTAGTAGGTTAGTATGCATAAAAACACTATGTTTAGGAGTTGTTTTGATTAAATGGTGGTTAAGATCAAATTTGATAGTTAGAGTGTTATTTTTTGGTGAGGAATCTCGTGTACAAGTTCATAACAAGTGTATTAGTGTGTAGTATCACTTTGTTTATAAGATGGCAGAGAATGGTCAAGTCATGATTTAGAAGGTTGATGCTTTGGATAATGTTGAAAATTCACTTATGAAACCATTGAGTACATTTAAGTTGTCTAGATGTAGAAAGGCCATGGGTCTTGTATCATGTGCTTGATTCATTTTATGTTTCCTATCCATGTCACTAAAGTGCACAATATCAAGTGATAGAATGTTAGGATAAAGTGATTTTAATTTCCATTCCCAATGTATAATATACATGTCACCAAATTTCTTGGAATTGGATGCTTGGACACCCATGAGGATTTGCTAGATATTATTTTATTATTATTTTTTGAGATGCTTGGAAGAGCTTTAGGGTGTGAGGTTTTTCTCCCAAAGGGTTTTACCCATAAAATGATGTAGGAGCATCTAGGGGTACCAAGCCATCCTGCACATCCAAAAAAATAAATTTGTTTTATTTTCTTGATTTTTGGCATGTTGTTGGTTTTGCAGGCATGTTACTTTTGCCCCCTCTCATCTTTAGCTCTTTTATATGGGACCCCTTTTTATAAATCAATAATATTCTTTGGATTTAAATTGTAATGATATTGCAAATGTTGCAAATTAAAAATTATGCTTGGGAGCCAAAGTCCCATGCCAATGTAAATTGATTTTTATTCATTTGTAACTCCCAAGAATTTGAATTTGCTTGCCATTAGTGCTGGAACCTTCTGGGTGTGAGTGCTAGAGGTAGTGGAGGTGCAAGAATGAGATAATGGATGTCAATTTAGGAAAATATTGGGAAAATTTTCAAGAAATAATAATTAAGGGGTTGAATGCATGAAACCCATGCCCATAATGGAGAAGGAAGAGGTTTGAATGACATTTTAGGGAGAAGAAGATGGCTTGGGATCATATATGTGAGATCCAATCTCAGTAAAATGGTCATAACTTTCTCACACAGTAACGAAATCAGATTTTCAAAATCATTTGGAAAGCTGGGAATGTGGTGCACCAAACCTAGAAACTATTTGAGGAGATTTAGAAAAATGAGGGAGCATTGACATACAAAATGTGACGGGTTTTGGAAGCTCTTTGCAAGAGAAAGAAGAAGAGGGCAACATGGAGTTCAAGAGATGTGTAGAAATTTTGGAGAAATGGCATGAGGAGCATGTGGGGCAGATTTGAAGCCTTTTCATATTGAGAAAATAATGTAAATATCTCAAGTTGATTGAATGCAATAAAAAAATTGAATATGTTTGCATTTTATTTGGTTCTATGAATTATTATTTGTTGCAACAAATATTTTGTTGCATTGTGTTTTACATCAGTGGTATCAGAGCAAGAGTTCTTGGGTGTGTAGGTAGAACACCGAATGTGAGGTAGTTTGCACCAAGTCCTTTGGGTGGAATGTGTGTGGTGTGTAGACCGATCGCCGAATGTGAGGCAGTCTATACTTGAGAGGTTGAAGATTGAGGGTATGTGGCAAGTGTTTGATGGAATGTCAAAAAAGAAAGGAAAAAAGTTTGTCATGGTTGTGTATGTAGGTGAAGAGGAAGGAGAAAATCTTGCAAAAGTGTGCTTTGAAGGAGACATAGAGAAAGAGAGTGAGAAAAGTGATTTTCTAATGCGATTGGGAGCAATTGAAAGAGAGCGGAATGAGAAAATTTTAGCTAATGCAAAGGTTTCAACCAAAGGTAAAGAGGTAATTTCAAATTTTAGCACATGTTTTGATGATATTGAGAATGCAAAAGTAGAGTCAAAGGCTGCAACAATAAATCCTTTGGAAGCAGATGAGAGTGGTGAACAAATTGAGGTGAAAATGAAGTTTTCTTATGATTGTTTGATTGAAAGCATTGAAGATGAAGATTCCTTGATAATGAAGCTTGACAATTTGTTACAAAATGTGGAGAATGAATCTATGGATTGTGGTACTAACACTGAATTGGGTGTTGAAGATCAAATTGCAACAACAAAAAAAGAGAATAATGAGGACATGTTTGTAGACATGGAGCATCAAATCAATGAAGAGGTAAATTCTTATTTTTCTACTTTGTGTGATGAAATAGTTTATGTGAATTTGCATAAAGAGTTAGTGCAAGAAGATAGAAAGAGGGATTATGTAGTTGTAGATTGGTTTGTGGATGTAGCATATTTATATGTAGAAGCTATAAAGGATGCCACTAGTGATATTTGGTGGAGGTGGTTAGTTTGTGATGGGAAAAAACCCATGAAAGAGGAGAAGAGGAAAGGAAGGATTCATTAGAGGAGGATGGTGAATGTTCCGGAAAGATGTTGGAAGAAGAGAAAGAGGAAATTTTAGAAGAATATGGAAGAATGGTGGATCCAAAACAAACATATGGTCTTCAAATGTTCATGACTTATCAACTCATGAAACATTCACTTACCCTGGGTGTTTGATGCAGGAGAATCTAGGGGTACAAAGCCATCTTGCACACCAAAAAAAATGTTTTATTTTCTTGATTTTTGGCATGTTGCTGGTTTACCAGGCATGTTACTTTTTCCTCCTCTCATCTCCAACTCTTTCATATGGGGCCACTTTTCATAAATCAATAATATGCTTTGAATTTAAATTGTAACATTTGATATTGCAAATGTTGCAAATTAAAAATTATGCTTGGGAACCAAAGTACCATGCTAATGTAAATTGATTTTTATTCATTTGTAGCTCCCAAGAATTTGAATTTGTTTGCCATTAGTGTTGGAATCTTTTGGGTTTGAGTGCTAGAGGTAGTGGAGGTGCAAGAATGAGATAATGGATGTCAATTTAGGAAAATATTGGAAAAATTATCAGGAAATAATAATTAAGGGGCTGAATGCATGAATCCCATGCCTAGAATGGAGAAGGCAGAGGTTTGAATGACATTTTAGGGAGAAGATGGTCTGGAGTCGTATATATGAGACCTAGTCTCAATGAAACAGTCATAAATTTCTCATATAGTACCAAAATCAAGATTTTCAAAATACTCTAGAAAGTTGGGAACGAGGCGCACCAAACCCAGAAACCGTTTGAGGAGATTCAAAAAAATGAGGGAGCATTGATAGACAAAATGTGACAGGTTTTGGAAGCATTCTACAAGAGAAAGAAGAAGAGGGCAACATGGAGTTCAAGAGAGAAGGTGTAGAAATAGTATGAGGAGCATGTGGGGAAGATTTGAAGCCTTTTTGTATTGAGAAAATGATGTAAATGTCTCAAGTTGATTGAATGCAATAAAAAAAATGAATATGTTTGCATTTTCTTTGGTTCTATGAATTGTTATTTGTTGCAACAAAGATTTTGTTGCATTGTGTTTTATGAGCATCAGTTGTGTTTTACATCACAAAATCATTATGTTATGATACAATTCTTCTTTGTTTATTTCCTTATAACTATATGATCTCAATTTATTTATGCACATACCTATTCTCGTAGATTAGTGTAGGAAGCATAGTCCACACCTCGTGTTATTTCAATTTTGGGTTATGATGATTTTAAAATATGCTTATTTACATTTTTCATGGTTTTATGGTCTATGATAAAAATATGAACATTTTTAATAACAATAACAATGTAAATGTGTCACATTAATTGGTTCTTTAAGAGGTTCACTATCTAATATTGAGAGTCCATAGGTCCTAACCCATAAATTATAGTGATTGTAAAGTAGTTAAATTAGTTAGACTAGAACATTTCTTTAAGTCCCTCTTTGAGATGATTGTATGACTAGAAACTAGTTATAGAACATGCAAGGGGCTAGATCTTAATGAATAACATATACATGGAAGTATGTGCATGCATAGGGTTGATGAATAAGCATATAAGGTGAATATATGGGGATGTGGATGAGGGATAAGGGAAAGTGTATATGAACATGTGTAAAAGGGGAGGTAGATTACAAAGGGAAAGAAACCCAACTTTTGCACAAACTACATGTCATTTATCAAGATAACTATGTAACTAGAAACTCTCCTCAAATTAGACACAAAAATAAATGTGAAATGACATGCGTATACAAATTTCACCATTACAATAATCAATGATAAATTTTAGGTCTTATAAACCAATTTAGTCTAAAGGATCTTAAAACTCTTAGCTTGATAATATCACTATTAATTATATACCTTAAATGATGGTCATAACAATGATACTACTAAAATGGTTTCCAAAAGTATTCAATTTATCTAGGCCTATGACCTAATGGTGGAGAATTTGTAATCTTGAAAGAGAGGTCACAAGTTCAAATCCTGTAGGGGAAGGGTATGTACACCTCATTTGTAGCACATTTAGGTGCATCTTGCATCAAGTATGCGGCAATCCCATATACTATAAGCCATCTATAAACCCAAAAAATAGATCACTCGATATCGTGGACTATAAAATGATCCATTTCCATTTCCATTTATATTTCACACCTCATAAAAGCCTAAGTTATTTTGCATGTTTAACTAAGAAATATTAACAATTAAAAATCTAGATATTGTTTGATTTTATGTTTGTAAGCTTAATTTCTATAACATAAAGAATAAAAGTGCTATATTGATACCCATCTCCACAATATAAATGCTTATGTGTAGGCACTCTATTGTAGCTTTTGATTTAGTGAAACTTAAATTCATTTTAATTATTTCATGCGACCTTAAATAAATGACTTGTCAAATGGGATGAATTGAAATGATAAATTATAGAACATTCATGTAATAATAAAAATTATGTTCAAATCTTGATGAAATATATTACATGCCCTATAAATCCCTATGAGGCATTATTCTATGCCCTACAAGGAGATATATTAAACCCCAAAATCCTTGTTACATACTTGGAAAATTATATATTAGACTAAAAAAAAACCCAAATTATTAGACATTCATATTCTACAACTTTCCAGCTTGTTATAAAATATGATTCCCTAACATGACATACACATCAAAATTTAACATATGTTGTAAAATAACTAGAATAAACAATGAAAGAGTGAAAGAAGATTGTTGTTGCTTGGATTTCTAAACCCCTCCTCTTATATCCTAGAGTTATAAATTCACATTTGATGGAGATTCAATGGAGATTCAAGGGAGAATCTATGTATGGCTGGTGGCTATTTGATTATTTCTAATGTGAAAAGGGAATGCATACTAACAATAAGATGGAATGAGATGCTCTTCTAGTAGGTTTAGGATCAACAAAAGAGCAAAATATAAAGAATATAATAGTATTCCTTTAATTGTGATAATGGTGTGTGCAAGGGAATGAGTTCAAGTTGGGAGTTGAATAGATATGTAGAAGAAGCATAAATTGCAAAGAAAATCTTTGATTCCATTTGATTTGAATATTGTACAAAACATTGAATTCCATGTTTGACTATTGGGCCAATTGAAGGGATTGAGCAAGTAGCATCTATGACAAATGTCATAAATCATTGCTTGAATTCTTCGAAGAACTTAACTTCTTTTATATCCTTCAAAGCCCCTAAAAATCAAACATTATAATTGATAGTGGCATGCAAGGGTTGTTAAGTTAGCATAAAGTGGTATGATAAGAAGTTGTGTTGTTGACCTAGCTATTATGGGTTGATAGCATACCAAGGTGTATAATGCATTTAAGAACTTTTGCACATTAGAGTTGTAGGAAAGCTATATTTTTTTTATATGGTGGGCAAGTCCTTTGGAGGCCTCATATTGTTTGCAAGTGTTTGTGTTTGGTTTTTTATGTTGAAGCAACAATATGAAGATTGAGATAGAATCATATCAAAAAGATATTCTTAATAAGCATGATCTATAACATTAAAAATTGCATACCCTTATAATTTCATGTTATGTTTGAACTTACTTTACTCATCATTCCTCACACATATTTTATAAACCATTTTGTATATGCTTATGTAAAAATATAAGAGGAAAAAATTCAACCTAATAATTTTTTTAATTATAAAATACAGCTTAAAATTGGAAAAGCAGTCCACATACCATACAAGAGAATATAAGAACTTCGTAGAATAAAGTCATTACTTGGAAAATGTTGAAAATTTTCTCAACTTTTGGCGTCATGTGTTACAATAAGCCAATGGTACGGTAGCCAATCAATTTTTAAGATTGGTTGAATTACATTAATACCACATCACATTGTAACAATATCAGCACATGGAGAATACATCCATTCACCATGCTGCATAACAAGTAACACAAACAACACAAGTGGGGCCTATATTATATGTACGTTGGTTGATCATGGTTTAAGCAGTTTCATTAGCAAATCCTCAACATCCTTGGCATTAGACCATCCGTGAACTTGAGCTTTCACCATGGTGGGATTCTTTTCAATTAGCTTCCACACTGGATACCTAAAAACAATCAAACAAATAAAGTGATATTTCAGCAATTTTTTCAAATGGGTTTTTAAGAAATCAAATGATCTTTTGAGCATTCTAATATAATAGATGGCCATCGAAATATACATAATTAAAACAAAAAAAACAGACTACCCAAAAAACAATAACATAAATCAAATGATATTTGAGTATTATGTCAACAATGGATACATAAAAACAATGACATAAATCAAATAATAGTAATACAGGGGTCAAGATTCTCACTCTTTTCTAGCCATAACATCATCTCCTTCTGTTAATTTCAAGGTGGGGCAGAAATCCCCAGTGCCATCTCCCAGGTAAATAAAACGTTTGTTAAACCCATCTTCTATGGACTTTCGCATTTCATCTATGACTGCTCCCTGTAATAGATAACAGAGCATTAAGCATCAACAACAAAATCTCTGCTACAATACTAGCAACAAGTATATGTGAGAGAATTTAATGACCTTGCACATATTGGGAGGGCAGAGGTTGCAGCCATGAGGAGCTTCTATAAAAGGGTGGAATGGGCAAATCCTTAATCTCCCACTCTCCTCAACAAATGCAGGGTTTGTCTTAATCTCTGTAAAATACTGAAGCAGGTCATGGGTCTCAAGGATAGTCTTTATGAAAAACAGATTAGCATCGCTCACAATCCGAAGATCACACCTGCTCAAAAACCATGTAAAAATTACAACCATTAAAATGATCTCTTCAAAGCTCAACCAACAGGAGAAGGTCAGCTTCTTGGACAAATGATCTAGAACCCCATTAAAAAGACCCAAGAGAACCAGCTCAACCACCCGAGGAGGAGGACACCTAAAAGAGAGTCCATGACCAACTTTAATACCCAAAATAACCAGCTCAACCAAAAGAAAGAAGTGGTTGAGGACTATTCCATTAAACCATCCAACCTAAAACTCACCCCAAAGAGAAGGCAAATTCGATGGCCCGGATGGTCTCTGGATAAAGAGGAATGGTCCTCAAACTTGCTTCAATGTCACTTATGGTCTTCCCCTGTTCATGCAGCTCACCCATCATTTTATCCTGCGCCCACGATATAAAAGGTTTTACAACTACACACATTAAAAACAAAACTGCTACAAGATTACAAGGGCTAATATGCATTGTGACTGCAAATTTCCTTTTCTGGATATTTCAGATCAAACTTCATAATCCGTCGTCAGAAAGCAGAGATCATAGTCCATCGTCAGAAAGCAGAGAGTGAGAAAAGAGAAAAAATCAAAACCAGAAGGAAAGCATCATGAATCAAGAAATTTGATCCAAAATAATGAAAAAGAAACTCACAGAATCAAAACTAGAAACAATACATACTAACACCATGAACTGTGAAAACCATATGTCTGCAATTACAAGAGTTACTTACCATGACAGTATTCCATGGAAGAGTGGGAAGCAAGGACTCAAAGAGTTCAGTGGCTCCAAGCTGTTCCATGACCCATGGATCGCTGTCACAATCTATTATGGTGAGATCAAAATCAAAGACTACTACTGTGTCCATGCTCATCAATTCTGAGGCAATGAAGAATACGAGAAAAACAATATGTTCCAAAGAGGAGGGCAGGCAATGGGTTGATATAGGATGCGAGAGGGAGAATATACCGTTGAATAAGCTCCATTAATAAAGTTGAAAGCGCATGGCATCCACTAGCTTGGAAAACATGCAATATGTGTTGGGACTCTTCCGGGCATATACTGCAAAATATTCTTTCAGATGCGCGGATTATAAATAAAGGTTTCCCGCTATCCAACCCCTAGAATGCACGGGAGACATGAATGACCGTATGCATTATAACTGTACTATTTTCCGTTCCACAGTGATTTAACTCACTGTTTTTCAGAAGCAGACTACAGTTCACTACAACATCGTTTCAAACAAATAAAACTGCAGTTCGTAAAGACAAAGACGGCAGTTCACTGTAGCACCGCTTACGCCGACACTACTTTTTCGAAATGGCAATGTGAACGGGTGCACCGTGCACTGCAAATGGCAGATTGAATTGCAGAGGTTATGGAATACCCCACGCGCAATTCCTCATCATCGAGAAACACCCTCAATCCGTATGATCCGAGGTAATGGTCGATGAGACTGACAAGAGTTTTCTTGGAATCAGGTCCTCTCTGATAAATAAAAATACCATAAGGTGGAAACACTTCTGCCATAAGGAGATCACACACTTACACAAGAGTAATTCAACAAAAATAAACTTTAATAGAAAGGTTTTTTAATCTTTCAAAATGATGGATTGTTTCGTGATAGAAGATTAAAATTTATTATTTTGCACTTTCTCACTCAGACCATTCCTGTGCTGCTTTGCAATACGGATCTTGGATCATATGTGGCCAAACATGCTACCTGAAAGCTTGGGACTTAGATTTTCATCCGGAAGGTATAAGTAAGTCAAAATATCCCATGTGGGTTGAATTCCCATTTCTTAACTTGGCCTTTCATCCTTTTTTGCAAGATATTGCATCACACCTGGGAAGGGTACTTTGGTGCAAACAACATTTTGACAAATGGGCCAGCCTACGTGCACATCCTAGAGTTTGTATTGAAATGGATTTGACTCAGCATCTTCCAAAATCCATTAAGTTGGTTGGTCTTGGATTCAAATTCGACCAACGAATCACATACCTTAACAAACCTAATGCCTACTTTTACTGTCAAAGCGAAGGCCACCTAATCCGGGCTTGTCCTTATTGAAAACTAGAACTACTCAATCACCTCCAGCTAGCTCTCTCCCCAATCCTGGTACTACTATCGAAGAGCCTTTGAATGCCTTTGTGTCTCAATAACCTTCCCTTGGTAATAACCTCTCCTCCTCCAATCCGCCCCTCCCACCATCTATCCCCTCTTCTCCCCACCAACCTTCCTCTTCTCTCAAATCTAAATCCTTCAAAGAAGCAGTAGTCAATTCAAGAAAGTTGGTTGAAAATGGAAACAAAGCTTCCAAAAGGATGAAAGAGACTCATTGCTCTGGAAATAATTCATTCTAGGTGTCAAGACCGCTCTCTTAGCCTACTAGCCCCACTAAAAATCAGATCCTCATGTCATCTCATGATTGCGTTGATCAAGACCACTCCATGACCCTTGAGTCTTGTTTAGTAGAAAATTAGTTCAATGTGTTGCTTGTGGATGAGGAAACCCTCCTCGACTCATCCCAATGAAGTGCCATATTCAATCTTGGAATGTGTGGGGACTAATGATCCCTGCTCACAAATATCAAGTCAAGCAATCTATTCAATAGAATCAACCTGATGTTCTCATGCTTCAAGAAGTGAAAGCCATTGCTTGTCGTTTGGATGCTACTCTTGTGGCCATTTGGTAGGGGGCTCTGTTTTTTCACACTAATGATGATGATGGTGGTAGAGGTGTTGTTTTGGGCTTTGCCCCTTGGTTACCTAAAAAAGTTGTGGCTAATGGATCTAACCCAAATAATCATTGTGTCTAGGTCACTGCTATTATTAAAGATGCTCTCATTGGATTTTGCTCCATATATTCGCCTAACTCTTCCAATGAGAGAATTCAATTATGGATTTGGATTCATCAAAACCTCCCTAACACTTATTGGATCTTGGGAAGTGACTTCAACATGGTTGAACACCTAACAAATCCCAGTTGGAACAGTTCTTCTCGTTTGTCTCAATTTGAATTCGAAGCATGGTCTTTGGCACACAATACTCTTGGAATTTATGATCCCCTTGTAGGCAAAGTCAATACTCATATGCCTCATTGGTATACTTGGAATAATTGTCAAGAAGGTTACTTGAGAAAAATGAGTAGGCTTGATCGCTTCTACATCTTTCCCAATTGTCCAATTTTACCTTGTGACGGTCGCCTAGTGTGTCTTGACCTTGCTGCCACTCTTTCTAATCACCTTCCAATTTTTACCACACTTGATTTCTCCAACCTTACTTCCTCATTTAACCATCTTCCTTTTAAATCGAATGTTTCCCATCTCAAGAATAAGGATTGCATTGATGGTCTAATTGCCACATGGAATGCTAAACCAAAACCTCTACAAGATAAGTGGATCAGTTGGTGGGAAAGAACCATTGCCAGATGTACCTCATTTCTTCGGGATTATGGAAGACAGGATAGCTAGGCGATGTAGACTTGAAAAATATCTAAAAGGCCAGCTTGCTTATGCCCGCTCTCGCCTTGTTTCAAAGCCACAAAATATTTTTGTGCAACAATCAGTTTTTAATGTTGAGAATACTCTTTGAAAATTAGCTTCCTACAAAGGGAAAGGTGCCCAAGTGCATGCTCGAATCTAATGGATTAAAGAGGGGGATCGAGGAACAAAGTTTTTCTTCCATTACCTACAACACAAATATTAAAAAGAATATATCTCTATCATTAAATCTGTTGATGGCTCCATTCATACCAAGCATGATGTCATTTTACAAATCTTCTATGAACACTTCAAAAAATTATTTATTGATGATTTTGCTACTGATGACCTCCTCCCTATCCTTGAGGACTGTGTGGTTGGTTGCATACCTCAAACAATAGACTTAGAACACAACATGTTTCTTGATCACCTTCTTTCCATAGAAGAGATTGATGAAGCTCTTAGGTGCATGGTAACTAAAAAAAGTCCTGGAGTCAATGGCCTACCTGTTGAGTATTATCAAGCTCTTTGGCCTCATATTCGTGAAGATTTTTATAAGATTTATATTGAAGGATTTAAAACCAGCTCCCTAGGTTCCAATATTAATCAAGGCTTGATTAAACTCATTCCTAAGGTAAAATATGAAGATACTTTTAATAGATGGCATCCTATCACCCTCCTCAATACTTCATATAAAATCATTGCCAAAGTTCTTGCTCGTAGAATAAAACAAGTTACCCAAGACATTGTCCGACTTGAACAAACCAACTTCTTGGGAGGGAGATTCATCCTTAATAATTTGATTCTTTCTTGGGAAACTGTTGAATGGGCATAAAAAACTACCCAAGATGCCCTTATTATTAAACTTGACTTTGATAAATCCTACGGTCATATTTGTTGACCATTCATCCTCAAAATGCTTAAATGGCTTGGCTTTGGACCCAAATTTTGTAAGCAAATTAATATGTTGTTTGTTGATGCTAATGACGAAGTGGCTGTTAATGGTATCCTATCCCCCCAATTCCCATTGCAAAAGTCAATTTGCCAAGGCTGCCCCCTTGCTCCATCTTTGTTTGTCCTTGCAGTTGATGCTCTTGGCTATCTTTTTTAGCATGCACTTTCCACCAAACACATCTATGATATTCTGCTGCCCAGTAATACCAAAACCCTTAATTCTCACTTTGCTGATGATAACATGTTCATATAAAATACAGTTGAAGAAGTGTCACACACACTTGATACATTGGAGCTCTTTTGTACTATTTCTGGCTGCAAGTTGGCCATGCATAAAACTAAATTTATCATGACTCATCCTAGTGCTCAACCTGATTGGATACCCAACAAATGGAATGAAGTGAATCATGGACACATCACTAGATACCTTGGGATCCCATTTGGCATTGGAGTCTCACTTAAGGACATGTGGAGATGGTTTATGACTAAGCTCAAGAAAAAGTTCATGAATTGGATTAACTAATTTTTATCTATGGTTAGCCAAACACAAGTGGCAAATAAAATTCTCTTGGCCAGCCACATTTACATCTCTTCTTGTTGGTTGCCTTCTAAGAGTTGTTATAACCAACTAACCCAACTAATAAGTAATTTTCTTTGGACCCAATGGGGCAACAAGAAAACTCTTCCTATGACCTCGTTCATTGCATACAACCAAAATAATTATTGTGGAGGCCTAGGAATTATTGACCCTTATACCCAAGGTATATGTCTTACCACTAAATGGATTGTTAGGGCCTTGGAGGGAGAGGCACCTTGGAAGTGCTTGGTTTGTCACTGCATCCAATCTGCTACAATTGGTCTTGCTATCAATTGGAAGGACAAACTTCTCCTTGCACCCTTCTATAAAACTCATAGGTTTGCACCTTTTAATTCCATTTGGTTTGCCTCAAAAATCACATATAGAAAGTTGATTTGGTATGATCAGTCTTTGAGCCATGGCCTAAGTTTTGCCTCATCATCCATTTGGTGGAATCACTTAATTTAGCAAGATGTCAAACCTCTTGGCATCATCAATTTTTTTAAGGGAAAACACTTTTTTAAGATTTCAAATTTTCTCCTTCATGCAAGCATCCTCTTATGAAAATCCAATAGCTGATAACCCCTAACCTATTATGCTTGATGTCCCTTCCCTGCCATGACAACTTTTTAAAAGATTGGAAATGGTCCACCATCTGAAGCATCCATAACTTTCCTCTTAAAACTATCTATAGGAAGCTTCTCTCGATCATTTCCTTAGCCTCCAGACTCAATTCTAAATGGAAATGTAACCTCAGATGCACTCGATGGAACAAGTTAATCATGCAGATTTGGAAGTCAAAAGCTGATGCACAGTCCCAATTAATCGCTTGGAAAGTGATTCACATCAAACTGCTTATCAGTGATCGCCTCTCTTTCATTTTCCCACCTCCGGTGTGTCCCTTCTGCTCCAAAAGGAATCTATCAAGCATGTATTTTGGCTTTGCACTCATGCTTATCAACTGTGGCACTCCCTCTTCTCCACTCTCCCAGCTCTGTTCACTCGGACCTGGTCTTGGAAAGTGGGTCTTCTCAGAAATTCATCTCATCTCAATACCATTTCCCAAATGTTAAAGTAGGTTACCATCAATCTCATTTGGAGGTTTCAATGCTTGGCTATCTTCTCACACTCCTTTCTACCCCTGCAAATTGAAACTCAAATGGCGTGCTTGAGATTATCTGTCCATATTTGTGTCATGCAAGTCATGCCTCAATTGAGCCAAGATCTTATTGAAACCCTGTATAACATTCAAATACAAATCAAGAACTTTGAAGATCAATTTCAGAAATCTATTGGAAATTGTCAATGTTGACTCCATTGTTGTTTGATGTTTCACATAATGAACTGGAGTTCTGAGCTACCTTAAACCTATTCCTGGATCAAGGTATTGCTACAATTGTCACGATAGCTTTTATATTTTGGATAGATTTAAAGCTTGTCAAAAGCTTGGATGCTACTAAGGATTTCATATAGTAGGGCTTACAAATATAGTACAAAACTACTGTGAGAGTTGAAGTTTGGAGTAATTTAATTAATTTTGAGATTGAAATTAATTATCTTCAATGTAATTCCCACAGTTGCTTGGATTACATCGATATGAGACAACAGGTCTACATTTTCTTCAACCTTATTGGAGCTTACACATGAAGATGATTCAATACTCTGTGATTTTCAGGCAAGCCTTACACAAGGAAAATTTTTGGCGAGGAAGATCTCCTTATCTACCATGTTTCTATTATTTGTTGTTGAGAAAATAGACACTCTTATGTGTAGAGTTGACTGTTCTTCAGCTACAGGTTGCAAAACAATGGTTGTTTTATTTGTTAATGTAATGCTAAGTTGCTCCATCACGTTTCCAGAGATGATTATTGCTCTTTGTAATTTGGATCGATTGTTATATGTTGTCTTTTGGCAACAATTTGCTGCTACCACTATTGAATTTGACTACATTTTCCAATGAACGTTCGTCGGTCGTTCGACAAACATTTGTCAGAAAATCGATGAATTGATGAAAAAAATTGTTGCTATATTTTCGTTGAAATTTCAACGACAAATTAAACTTCGAAATAATGACACAGATTCGTCGGTTGTTGGCATCATAAAATGACTCAGATGTTCGTTGGAATATCAAAAAAAAATTTGTGTATCCACCGACGAATTACAACCAAAATGCAATTGCAATGGCTCTTCCGAAGCGTTGAAACAACACCAGAAATTCGTCGCCATTTCGACGAAATGGGCAAGGAGTTACGACGAATCTTTCGTCGCAGCTATAGCAACTTCATTGAACCTTTTTGGTGATTCATCGGTGGCCTTCGTCGAAATTGCGACAAAGCAATGCAATTTTGAAAAAAAAAAATTCATTGAAATGTACCATCGCGGAGACTCTTGGCGATGACCACCAAAGCCAACCCATCGGTGAGAGATCAATCATCAACACAGGATAGAAAAATCACTCCGATAGTCCATGTCTTGCCGATGACTTCCGTCGGCAAGACAGATCCAATGTCACACCGATTTTACCTCTTCAGGAGTTTTGAACACTGCTGGTTATCAACAAGACATTCTAAGGGTCTCACCAATTAAACAAGTGTCTAAGAGCAAGTAAACAAATGGAACCTATTAATTTTCTTATTTTGGGGTTCTTTAAATCATAGAATAATACCATCTTCTTGTGTATAATGTACTTATATTGATTTGAATTCGAGACCAATTGTCATTGCACATTCCATTTTACTTGCACAGAGTATTCTATAAGCAATATATTGATAATGCCAAATGATTTATGGTGTTGTACAACTCTACCTATCATCACAGTTCTACTATTCCTCCCTAGAGAATCCTGCAAAGACAAGTTTACAATGCCAAGTCAAATAATATGAAAAAGACTTACTTCCATACAAATTAAATGATTATTCTCACAATGGCTTATGTCTAATTACAACAACAATTCCATGAAAGGTTATCCATGCTTCATAAGAGATGGTGATCATACATATAGACCAAGATGCATAGAAAAATCATTACACTTGAGAACAACCAAGGGCTAACAAAGCAGGAGTTAAGCGTCTAGATTGAAGAGAAAATGTGTAGGGAAATGCTAAGAGTGTCAGAGAACAGAGCTTGTAGAACACATTCTTGACCTAATCAAACTCTTGAACAACTTAAAAAAAATTAAAATACTAACACATACATGAGACATGTAATGAACTTCCAATATCTGCTATCTTTTTCATTAATGCAAAGGTAGGTAAAGGAGAAATAATTATAATTGTAACACTATTCATAGTCCAGTAAATTATGTTCGTAATTTGTGTTCAATGGACCTCAGTTTTATCATTATACTGCCCATCTAATACCATATTTTAATCCAGTGTTCAACTATCTCAGATCTAAAGAAGCACCTTCAATTAACCATTTGAAGTACTATAAAATAAGGTAAGACTTTTACTTGAGAAAGATTGGGTACACTTGTAGGATTAAAGTTCTCACAATCATTAGGATTTATTGGCACACAAACACAACTTAAAACATATGAAGTAATGGATGACTACAAGTTAGTGAAATGGTCCTTAATATGTGAGTGGTTTGCAAATTGATTGGTAGAAAATAAGGTTACAAACAGATCTACATGAAAAATTATGAGGAAAATCTATTGTAATCATCAAAATAGATGAAAAATGCAAAGGAAAGAGCCGAGCTACATCTCTAGAGCCTAAAAAAACACATGCAAGAAACATAAAAAAGACAAACCAATTTTTGGATGAATACAAAATGGTGCCTTCAACAAGTGATTCATATGCTTTCACACGACCTTTGGACATTAAGGAGGTTTTAGTCTTCCTACTGTGAAGTTAACTACTACAGAATAAACCCGAAACCAATATTATATACCTCCTCCATGTCTAGCCGAGGGTAGGTATAAGAGAAAAAAAATTCTTCAATGCAATGCCGAAAAATATCAATGTGTGTGTAGGTTTGTATTACTCAAAATATCATTTCACTGCCTAAGGAAAAATATCAAAGTGATGTTTTAAATTTCAATCTTCACATAGGCTCCCTTATTGCTACACATGCATATACAAGCATTATTTGAACTCTAAACTATTCAAATATTAAGGATTAATTAGATATAAGATGGAAAGTTGTTGTTTAGACATAATCCATCATCTTTTACATATCTTTATTCACTCCTAGTGCTTCAGATAAATTTGTGTAATGAGGCAATGTAGAATCTTTTGCTGACCAATTCTTAAAAGGAGGGGAGAGAAACAAGAGGTAGGGAACAAGAGAATACTTGAATGTGTATAGAAAAGTATAACATTTTGAT